>SNQN01000152.1:187417-205008 GCA_008642245.1 Bassia scoparia
ACTGCTACTGCTGTTGTGATTTTGTATGTTGCTTAATTTGTTTGGATCAGATGACATGTTTTGTTATATAAAAACATCACTACATGTCTACATTTAAATGTGGCTTGGATTTTATCGTATTCGACTGTGTGTGTGTGTATAGCTCACCTCCCCTAGTTTTCAAACCGTTTCAACTGCAATGCTAATATGAATGAATGAATGAATGAATGAATGAATGAATGAATGAATGAATGAATGAATGAATGAATGATTTATAGATTTGAATGGTTTTTTCTGCTCTCTAATAATTGAATACTGCTTTTCGTTTTGTCTTCATGCATGTATGTCTCATATTAAACCAAAACTAWCTATTCTTACAAGCTTATGAGTTTTATTATACAATATTGATCYAATCAATGAAGTCTTGACGTGTTGGTCACAATTAAGGGCACATATGTAAGTCGAATACTCKTTAGYGTATATGGTCGAATCTCACTTCATCTATTGTAATTTYTACTGCTCTTATCTTGTGAGTTGTTATTTYCACTCGAAAAATATTTTGAAAAAATTATAGAGATAATACCGACTAAAGCCTAGGACAAASAACTAATAATGCTATAGGGATGGTCAACACAACTACACAAAATGATTCAAATATCTATAATGCAGACAATAGTTTAGCATTAGCTATTTCTATATCCATTGTCATTTTAACAAGAAGATATTTTTTATCCACCATGGTTGCAAATGGCATATACCTTCATGGACAAGTATGTACATACAATGCAATCAGATTGAACAAAACTCCTCCAAATCCTATTTGATCAACAAACTAATTAAGCCAACGGATCACATTTAAGCATAAGCATCCCTTAATTTTTGTTTCAAATTATTGATTATTCAACGTGATTTTTATGAATCAAAAACAAATTTGTTCTCACGCAATTGTAAGTATAATATATACTCGTACAAGTTATGGGAGAAAAAAATTAGATCAGATCATGGACTCAGTTACTCCATGTCTCCTTTCATATTCTTTTTCTTGTTAATTATTCTATCCTTCATTTTGAATTGTGGATCTTAAATTAATGACTAATTTTCTCATTCTTGTAATTAAACAGACAACTATTGGAATCAAATTAAATGTCGATAGTATGTACTAAACCTACCTCTCTTTCTTTGTTTTTATTGCGAGTTTTTAATTTGTTCAATTGATACAATTATCCTAGCTAATAAGAGCACATTTTAAAAGGTTTTAGTGTCAGATACAATTATCCTATATATGCTTAATTACCAAATCATAATCATAGTCGTTAGTTGTGACATTAATAAATAACAAGTCTTAATAAACTAGTTTAAAAATTAGACAATGTAACCTATTGGGGCGAAAATCTTCTTAAAGATTCATGTTATCTTACGAAAAAAGATTTGTTGCGACTCTTATTAGCAAATGCGATTGTGTTGTACATAGTACATTCAGCTTCCTAGTCATCATTAGTGTTCTACTAATAATGTCTACTAATTAGTAATCAACATGGAATCATTATTTCATTTTGTTTTGTTTATTGTAGCCTCGTTATGATACAGATTATATGGGGGAGAGAAAGATTTGAACATGTGACTCATTATACACGGTCTTTAATTATCTACCATTAGATCAATACATCATCTATCAACAACATGAAATCATTATTACGAAGTGTTATTCTATTTTYYYATATTTAATTATTGTTYATTTGTTGTTGTAATATGATACTTTCTAGTTGTTTATTAGTTAGAAAGTGGGAGACTAGAGCAAAGGGATTTAATTTCTCATACAAAGTAATTCCATTAAACAAATTAAAGTGAGGTTACCTTACTTCAATCAATCTGTTTATCATTCATTCAATTTAGAAGTTAAGCTTTATGTATGATCATAAAACACAATTAATTAGTACATATAATCAAACATTAGAGAAGTATATTATGGATTTGAACTAAAAGACAAGACAGTAGTTACCAATATAAAATTGAATACATATCTCAATTAAGAGAATGCACGTGGGTCGGACCACAAACTTCCAATTCAATGAATGAAGCAGAAGAACACAACATATTTTAGAGTCATATTATTATTATTATTATTATTATTATTAATATTTAATTTAAATGTATGTTTTAATTTTTGTAGTGATGATAATGGATCAACGTACAACAAATTAACATGCACATGCAAGATGCATGTTCCAGTAACATGAGATCTTCAAATTGGATATCGTCGTCCTATGCTAAGGAAGCACAAAGCCAAATGGGTCAGTGGTAGTAAACAAGGTTCAAAACAGAAGCATATGATCGTATATTCATATCTGCTAGCTTAGCATAGTGCAACCATAAAAAAAATTATTGCATGTTTATTCATGATGATTTACAACAACACTGGATTTCCCTGCTACTGCCTACTGCAACTACTTTGTTTTTGGTCGTTTGGACCATTCGATCATCTCTGGTCTTCAAATCTTTTTACCTACCTATATTCCTATACATGTGTGGACCTGCTGTGTTGTTTATTGTGTAAACAATTTTCTGTGTGGTCACCAAGTGGTAAGCAACTTGAAGTCGCTTAAGAGAGGTCTCGAATTCGAGCCTCGCCGTATGGAGAAACTCTTGTTGGAAGACTCACCCACCGTAAACTAGGTGTGCAACTCGAGTCGAATTCGGATGTAGTCGGAGCTAAATTCTAGTGAATCGGATAGGCAAACTAAAAAAAATAAATTTTATGTGCTCGTGTTGTTGGGTGCACCGAAGTTATAATTACTAATGTTAAGGTTATTTATACAAAGTAAAGTTGATCGTTTTTTTTCTAATACAAAAAGTTGATCGGTTAAAGACAATAATTTGATAATGTTTTGACCTGAAAAATATCTATTATAAATGACGTAAGAACATTATTAACGAATTACTCCAATCGACTCTAAATATTTGCCACATTTTATGAAAAATTGAGAGAGATTTTTTGGTCAAAATCAATCATTTTGTGAATATGTCATTAGTGGAAATTTTTTACCATTAGTAAAATACGGATTTGCTTTGTATAGTTGAAGAATCCCCCACAAACACTATTTTATACGATTTTTATGCCAAAAAACAATGATCCAATTGTAATAAGCAATTCTCGTAGTCGTACCACATTTGCATGCATCATGTTCATGTATGGGACACTAAATAAGCAAATGGAGAATAGAGCATGGGGGCACACTCTACCACGTGGGTAAGCAGTGCCAACAAGACTTTAGGGCATGGTCTTCCTCAAACCCTCACTAATTTAATTTGTTTGCAAAAACTATTTAACCAACCAATAATTCATAAAGATTACACACATAGTAATTAATTAAGAAAACCTGAGAAATAGGAATGAATGTTATTCTTGACATTAAAGATATATGAGTTTATACTCGCATATAATAGAGTAACTCGTATATAATAGAGTCATARGTCTAAGGGCACTCTTGTAATTATACAATCATATGTTGTAATTTGTTTCTCTCTATATATGTCATGACTCCTTATTTAGGGTGAGTCACATAATTATTCACACGGTATATACATTCTTTTCAACCTTGATTGCAATTTCAAATTAAATACTCGTCTATATGTATTTACATAGGAAAATCTCATTAATTAGTAATTGATATTGTACGTACAAAATGCTTTGAATTATAGCTTCTCAATTAGTAGATTTTTACACACTAGAGTGTATGGTGCACATCATACACATTATAGAATTATACCTTTGATACAATGAACATTAGAAAATTAATAATCATATTGTTGTACAATATTAATTTTTAAAGGAAAACATAGCTATAATTTTTTGCATCATTGTTCATCTACATTATTCAATTGTTTATCTATTTTATTTCATTATTCATCTAGTGTACGATGAGCATCCTACAGCCTAGTGTAGGGTGTAGGATCCTTTTTGCCATAGTTTCTCATAGCTAACCGTTTGGCTTAGGTACTTTGAATTAAAGTTTTTCATAGCTAACCGGCTTAATTAGGCCAGGACGATCCATTTCATATTATCGATTTTTGAAAGTGTATTTATACTAATTTGTGATTTGTTCACAAATGCTCACCAATCATGGTAGAGTTGAATCTTCTTCGTTTCTAAGTTTGCTAACCCTAGTAAAAAAGTGGGCAAATGTAACSAAGTAGCATATTTTCTGTTTTGGGCAATGGCTATTACAAAATGTGAGCTTCCTTAAATACACAATCTTATTATAATGTCTAATATTTGTACCCCACAAAATGATCAAAGCACAGAAAACAGAGTAAACATTAACCATTATATTTGCATACATATTTGCATATACTTTGATTAATAATGTTATCAATTGAATTAGATTGGACCACTACATACAATGGCCTACTTGAATACTTGATATTGTATTATATGGTTTTCTTTTAGTATTAAAATATACCCAAAAAATTAGGAGGAGAAAGGTTAGATAAAGGTAATGTAAATTAACCTTTAATTAACACTAATGTATGATCTAGAATCATTGGATAGACAATTTTTGGCAAAAAAGAAAAAAAATTATTATTACCAGCTGTAGACCTCTGATAACTAGAAGATTGTTAAGTTCGTGATGGCTCAAGTCCAGTAGACGTAAAACAATAGGTATCGATCAGATGATTTTGGTTAGCAAATGTTATATTTATGTCTGAGAATCATTTCCCCTTGTCGCAAAATATTTGCTTTTTAGTTACATTTCAACAAAGTGTTCACTTCAAGTGTACCATGAGGGAGCATTCATCTACAATTAACATGGAGCCAACTAAGTAGGTTTAACTTTATCATGTAGGCAATTAATAGCAAGATAATTATGGATACCATGATTTTAAAGGTGTTTTTCTATGGATAGCCTATCCGAGATTTGTTCAAACTCAATTATTTTAAATTTTTCCGTGTATTATTTGGATCGTTTATAACAATTTTAAAGAGTGAAAAAATCTTATTATTTTTATTTGAAGTAAGAAAAAAAATGATTTGCATGCAGCCTGTAACATTGTTCAATAGCTAGTAATACGAGCAATAAAAATGTAATTTTTTTCAACCTCTTCCTAACCAATAACTAAGTCTCATGCACAAACTAAACCCTCAACCTATGCTGAGCATTCCTAATTACTACTACTCAGAGTACGGACATGTTACATATATCTACTACTGTTGAAAGTTTGATTTCAAACAAAGTGCTAGCATGTAATAGCAAATTAGCAAGTTGATTGTATGAATAACCAGCTTACCATGCAGGATTGGATAAGATAGCTAGCCAGATGTTTCAACCGCCTGGGCCAAAATTTGAAAGGTCTTTACACTCTTAGTAAGGTATTAACAAGGAATCTTACATGTTTATTGTTTGTAAGTTTAATGTAATAATTAAGAGATCAAACTCATAAATGTAATGATATAATAAAACATAATTAATGATGTATTTCTATTGGTTTGCTTTGCATGGAGAGACATGAACTTATGAGTGAAAACCCATGTGATTTGGCTTGAATTGGGACACTTTACATAAAATGAAATCCTATAATTCAAAGTTAATCACTGTCACTCAAGCTCCTAATACACAGTTGTAACTACTACTACTATAGATTGGAGAAATAACGAGTACACAAAATAACAAAGATGAATATAATTATACTTAAATATTCAAAATAAAAAATATTGTAATCAAGTGGACTACCTCATTGTGGGGACCCACTGTGTTGCTTGCCAGAATTGGGCAAAGAAAAAAAATATGGAGGGTGCCTTCAATTTTTTCATCCTATTTTGTTGTCTGTCAAAAAGAAAACCACAACAGCAATATAAACCCCCTCAATCCCCCCGCAAATCCCCCTCTTCACTTCAAACTTCAAACTTCAAACTTCTTCTATCACTTGTGTTTTTTTCTCTTGGACATTGTCACAAATTACTTTGGTGATCACTTCAGTTTGCAACGTTTCTTTGTTCAGCTTCCAACACAATGGCAAGACCTCAACAGCGTTATCGCGGTGTTCGACAAAGGCATTGGGGCTCTTGGGTCTCTGAAATCCGTCACCCCATTTTGTAAGTTTAGACATTTTACTTGTTACGTTTTCTAATTAACAAGTTTTCTATTACTCATTATAGTCGAGTACTTGTTTTATTGGACAAATGTACAATAAACTGTCCCACATTTCGCGAAATAAGAAAAATGTAACAAGTAAAGGAAATGGACCGAGTGATACATTAGTCACATACTCACATTTGTGTACAATTTTACAAGTTTGGTTTTTCTTTTACTTARGAAACGTTTCGAATGTTTAAATGCAGGAAAACGCGTATTTGGCTTGGGACATTTGAAACGGCAGAGGATGCAGCTCGGGCCTATGATGAAGCGGCCCGATTAATGTGTGGGCCGAGGGCCCGGACTAATTTTCCTTACAACCCAAATGCACCTCAAACTACCTCGTCCAAACTGCTCTCAGCTACTTTAACCGCTAAACTACACCGTTGCTATATGGCCTCATTGCAAGTGACTAAGAATACGGCAATTCAGGCCCAACAAAGGGGGCCCYGCCCACAATTCACGGGCTCCAGTAATGGCATTGGCCCAAACTTAGGAGAGACCGGGCAGTGGTCCCCAGAGTATGGGCCAATGAACGGACCAATYTTACCAAATCCGGAGCCTAATTGGACAATGAAGGTCGAGAATGTCCAACTTGAACCGCAATTACAATACACTCCCTTAGAGGAGGACCATATCGAGCAAATGATTCAAGAGTTGCTCGACTATGGGTCAATTGAGATCGCGGTTTGATTAGCTTGGCTTGGGGAAATGAACTGCTCCGTACTTTGCTAAGCTGGGCTCGTGTTATTGATTATTAATCACTCGATTGGTTTTAGTTAGTAGTAGCCAATTATTATGGTGATCAGGGAAGGGCACTTTGGTCCTGAGTTGGGCGACAAGTTCATAGCCAACCGGCCCTTTTGATTAATATCCTCCTTTGGCCACATCTTTATTCTTTACTTTTATATATCTTAGTTAGTTCCATTATTATCTTTAATTTATATGCTAATTAATTTTAACCCCAATTATATCACTTGACATTATAGAGCTGATTATTGCCTATTGTCACTCATAATTATATCCCTTTCCAAGTTCTATTTCCAAGTTACTTAGCTAATAGAGGTCAAAGGATGCATATGTATAGAATATATATAGTGTACTTTTTCTTGAGTACTTAAATATGTGATAATGTATGATATATCAATATATGTACTTGTATAATAAACTTGTGCAATGAGCACAATTTGATTACATTTCAAGCTTTCACATGCATGTTTCCTTTTGTTGTTATCATCGTTGTTTCAGCTTATTATTAATGCTTTTTAAATGATTGGTTGTGTTTTCGTTCTATRACTAAGTATTTCTACTAAAAATGTTATTATTTATACACTTATTTAAGTGATCAAATTTGATTTTAAGAGGTTGTCTATATCATGAATATACTACACATCTTCTTTTGAAAGAAGTATAACTTTTATGGCAGCGATTGATGTTTAGTYTGATATGTGAAAAAAGTAGTAATGTAGTATTTGAGACATTAAACACAAATGAATTATGTTTTATGAATATATTGGCACAATTACATTAATTTTTTTTTAAAAAAACAATTAAATAAAAAAGAATGGCCCTAGCATAGTTATTTGTTGCTAAAAAGTCATATACAACTATACAAATACAAGTGTGCCTTTAAAACTTTTAGAAGCAAATCTATAGCATGCTCATCTAAATATGGAGCTTTTTGCAACAGGGAGAAAAGAAAGCAAGAAAAGGAAAACCTAAAGAAAGGCATATACATTGACTTTTTTTTTTTTTATATCAAAGGTGCACTTGAAAAGATGAGCACTAAGGTTGAAGATCATTGTCCTATTTTTGACTGTACATATCATCTATGTCATCCGAACTCTTCATTTTACCTCAAGTATCCATGTCGAATTCTCGGATATCGTACATGGGTACGATATTTGGACARTTCATTTTGGGCTAAAATTTTGATAATTTTTCAAAAAAGAATCGAATGAGACACTTGGACACYTATCCATGTCGAACATGAGTATAAGAGTCCAAYTAARATAGCATATCATAAGGMCACTGATCAAAATGTTAGATATTGTCATGTTATGTATTTCCTMAGCCCCTTTGAATAGTGGGTGATTTTTATTATTATTATTCGGATAGATGAATTAGACGAGAGAATAACTTCGATCCAAAATTATGTAATTGTCTAAGAAGTACGAAAATTATGGAGCTTGTTTGATTGACAAAAAAAATTGAATAGTCTTTGAAATTAACAATAGCTTTGTTATTTAGTTAACAGAACACAATAATAGGGTTAAAATGCAAGAAATCTCCAAGCCAAGGAAAAATCCTGCCCATTATACTTATTATATTAGTAAGTGATTCTTATATCAACCACACACTTTGGAGAAATGACTAGCAGAATGAAATCAAAACAAGAATAAGCTTATTTGAATAGAATTACAACGTGACGAAAATCACCATTTTAAAGTTGAATTTGTATCGCATTCATATACATGATCGCTTTGAAAAATTAAGCGATTGTGTACAACATAGAGGTTGAAAGAGAACAAAATTACCATGCCAAAAAGATAAGAATATAACATGTGTTTACTTATTTATTAATTTTCCTTCTAGAAATAGTTAATGATTCCTCACATACTCACAAATGTATAATTAAACTGTAAGCAACTTAAATAACGATTGAGTCAATTAAACTCCTAGTCTCCTACAATCTACAAACAAGAACAATCAACATAATCGAACATGAGACATATAACAAGATAGAATATATTTCTCTTCGTCCCCAAATCTTTACTACATTAAAAAAAAAATCATAAAATAGAGCAGTGCATTGCACGGATTTGAGATGGAGGAGCATTATATTTTGTAATGTGACAAATCAATTATGATTCTTTTGAATGCAACAAAGTAAACACTAGAATAAAACTTCAACTCCAAACTAACAAAATAGTAGCCTAATATATCAAGCCTAACACAATATATAGCAAGCTACTACACATTAAAAGAGCTAACAAATCAATAGCAAATAATGACATACAATTGACATGTCATGCTAATTAGTGTTTTAAAAATAATTGATGCAATCTATATGCAGAACTCCTCAATAGTTAAGATCTTAAAGGGGACAGGCAAATTTTCCGTGTTTGTAGTGTTGAAATGGAAATCCTTTTTATACAATTGTGCAAGGTTTTAATGTCAATAAGAACAATAAATACGAAATTAATTGTTATTGTTGTATACATGAACATTGTACTAGGTTCAAACTATACGGAAGTATATGACGACATCAATTTTTTTTATTACATTTCTATTCTTTTAAACTTTGTTTTGATTATTTTCAACAAACTAAATCCGAATGAAAAAATTATTCGTATTTTTAATTCTTAATTCATAATCATAAATTCTGATTGTATAGCTTACTACTAATGAAAGTCAATCATTCTATATATCTAGAGAGTAGAGATCGACATTGTTTGTATTTAAAAAAGGTGATTAATCCTTTCCCATAGACATGGTGATTTTGTAGGAAATATTAGTGCAATTTCAGAATAATAGGGGAATTTTATATGGTGAAAGTAGAGGTGATTAACATTAGCCCGGTCTGTCGGCCCGCCCGTAAAAAGTAAGGGTTTTGAGCAACTAAAAACATCAATTTTCAGTTCAAAAGCCAGGCCCCGCCCGCATAATCCCGCACTTTTGGGTGGATTTCGACTATACTTTTTATATACAAGCCCGGTTCGGCCCGCCCATTTGATCACCTCTAGGTGAAAGGTTGTTACACCATGGTTGATAATAACCACCGTCATAAAAACAAAATTCACCCCGACTATGTGCAATTGGCTATGTGGCGTTTGTACC
This sequence comes from Bassia scoparia, assembly GCA_008642245.1. Classification (NCBI taxonomy): domain Eukaryota; kingdom Viridiplantae; phylum Streptophyta; class Magnoliopsida; order Caryophyllales; family Amaranthaceae; genus Bassia; species Bassia scoparia. The sequence goes on from SNQN01000152.1 coordinate 197,368, forward strand.
CTCCAAGATTAACACAATACTCTCCAATTTGTGCACTCGAGAAGGACYGTTGAAACTTGTATGTAAATGCTCAGAACCGAAGAGGAGAAGAGAGAAGGAGAATGTYTTTGAAGTATTTTTGGTATGTATTGAAACTTAATGTGGAAGGCTGAATTTATGGTGCGAGGGAGGAAGGTTAACAGGCAAGAAAGAAACGGACAATGGCTTAATGGAGGGCGATAATCAAGGAAGAAATTAGTCAACACAACGGTTACAAAATTGAGAAAAATAAAATAATGAATTTTTTCTCAAAAATAAAGCCACACAACGCACGTGTCACGAGTTGGGTTGGACAGTAGTGGCTGCGCACGCGTGGAGATACCCTATACCACCCCTCACCCTAAGCCTCAAACAATACAATGTTCATTCTCCTATATATACAAGAATACCCATTGGTATTTTTTCCATGTAGAACAATGAGCAAAACCCAAAACTTTTTTTTTTTTGACAAAGAGTAAAAAGGGGTAGTTAATCCCTCATACTTTTACAACCTAAAGAGCAAGAGCTACTAGATAGCATCGAAACACAATGGAAATAGCTTAGTAAGTTTCGGGTGGCGAATCTCAACAAGTCGTTACGATCTCCGTCATCTGAGATAAAGTGTGTGGTGTAGCTTTCATCTTGGATGGATAGGTTGACGTGGAGTAGGCGTTGTCGAAGTAGATCACTTAGGGTAGTGTGCAGTCCTTTGGTGATTGCCTGGTGGCGATGAGTAGCTTTGAATTCGTAACGTTGTTGAGCTTGGCCTCCTACAYAGCTTTGAACTTTGTAGGTCCRTGAGCTTGCTTGGTTAACCTTTGGTGAGACGTCGGTGGTGGAGTTAGTGCAATCCTGTCCAATRAGGGCTATCTTCCMTTTGTTGTGTGTGAATRRGATTGTTGACCTTGGTGACTACTCCGTTATGGGTTTCTGTTCCCGGTTGGCTGCTCCTGTGCTTGATCCTATCCAACATTTTCTGTGGGTTTGGAGGTTTTTTCTAGATCCAAAACTACCTTTTACTCCTTTGCATTCCCAGTAACAATTCCAACAGATTTATCCAAATGAAGTCTAWTTTCTACGAGTATTTTTTCCCCTYTGAAAAAGATTATTTTTTTATGTTTGAAAAATTCCCACAACATCATACTCCCTCTATTTCATACTTCCATAAAGATCATGCCAGTTACAATAGATATTAACTCAAAAAATAATTGCAATCCACAATGTATATTATATTCCCGTACTTCAATTATAAGTTTAGGATTTTAATTGATATAATCTACTAATYTGATATRAGAATCAGRGTAACACTGAGGTCATGGATTCAAATCTCATCTACTCCCTTCTAAGTTCAAGCCGCTTAATCTTTTGGTTGAGTCACATAAAAATCTTCTTCAATGTTTCGATTGGTCGATTCTTAAGAATGCTAGGCTTTGACATACAGAGTACATAAACAGAGTAAGCATTATCAAGTGATTGAAATTTTCCACTTTTTGCAATTTGGAGTAARCTTAGACAATTAACTGTTGATTTGCTTATTTTTACGGGACTAATGACTAATGTTATTGGATACAGTGGTGCGTTTAGCAAATCGTTAGAGCCTTTTCACTTTAACATGGAGATCTCTTGATAATTATGGGTTGGTTTAATTATTTCTTAATGTTAACTTTCTGCTTGCATAACAAACCTTTTTTTCCTAATGAAAGCGATTATTTGACTGCCGTAGCACTTTAATTCCCTTAATCCGTACTTACTTACAGCATCAGAGGAGATCATATGTATAGGCTTATTCTCCTATTGCTGCAGTGTCAGACACTTTGGATGGTGGCTATGAGCAAGACTACTTAGCGTTGACTAGTGCTATGGTCTCACTTACTTTGTTATGAGGAAAGCAAAGCGCTAAGTTTGTACATTTTCCAAGAGCGTCGCTCTTCCGGTGTGCAATTGAAGGGAAGCCTTCACCCCTCTCTCAACCAAAGCTAGGGAAATATTGTAGTTCGGACACTTTTTTTTTCTACAACATTTCGGGCAACCGTCTGTGGGGAAGGCGATCAGAAAATGGCTTTTCAGGAGATGACAACACGACGAAGGGACTACCACTCCTCCATCTTCGAGAAGGAGAGTAACGCGAACGGACGACCCACTGGACGGATCCATTTTCCAAAGTTGGGATGAGGGGACAAACCATTTGTACTTCCAAGACCTGTAGTAGGTACGTTTCTCATGACGTACTTAAGGAGGGATCACCAAGGGGGTGGACAAAATTTAGGGAACGGTTCTCTGAACAAGAGGGAGTTGAAAGCTGACTTGACGCTCTCCAAGTGGAGATGCACCGACTTGAAACTTTGCATGGCAGGCCAAGTCTAAGGAAGACTTGGCAAATGAGCTCCTTGTCAAATCCCATGCTCTGGAGTATGAAACTCCTGTCATCCCCAAACTCAGAACCTCAGGTAAAGAATCCACACGAAAGGTAAATTTGTTCTTACGGAAATTGTTCCTCTGGACGAGAGAAGAAGCCAGGTTCGGAGATACCATAACACTCCTAAGGCCTGCTAATACGCCACAACGGCTACAAGGGCCGCCCTCTGGCAATAAGGGGGCCATATAGGTTTGATGAAGCTATGTTGGAAATATGTCTCTTCACCAAGAGAGCTAGAAGATGTTAAAGCACTTATTGAGAAGAGGAAAGGCAGGATCTGAAGCCGTCCTCGATGAATGCTCGAAAATTATTAAATCACAGAAGGAAAGAAACCAGGATGTCAGCTGTCCTAGATTAAGAATGAACGGAGAGGCTTACGCGAAGCCGTCATAGACGAAGAATAAATTCTCTTCACGCGATCTACACCGATGTTGCACAGACCATTCATCGTTCTTTTGACAACATGGATCCTTCCCATTAGAAACTCGGGGCAGGCCGCAGGTTAGACCTCAGTATCACAGAGCGGAGGTCCTTCCCACCAACGTGGGGGTTATCACCAAAGCCGGTGGTCACTGAAGGGGACATTGTCAGTCATCCCAAGGGAATGACCAGGGGGATTAAGCGCTCTCCCTACACTGACAAGAACCCTTCTCCTTCCTTCTATTCTGATGGCAAATCACATTTCAAAAGATAAATTTAATTTCCTTCGATCGGCGCATATGAGGGAAACTATCGACCCGGCTATGATCATCTGGATATGTACAACACTTGATGCTGCACTCAGGCAGACGATGCAACCTGGTGCAAAAATTACTTCCAAGTCACCCTAAGGGCCTAGCTCAACGATCGGTTTAGCGGATTTCTCCACAGGTTTCATCCGTAACTTTACTATGATTTGGTTATATCTTTTTTCCTCGTCATTTCATGCTCAATCACCAAGACAAAAAGTTGCTTGCATTGTGGGAAGAATTCAAAACAGCGACCAATGAGAGCTGAGAGCTCATGTTAGCGCTTCAACAATTGAGGACTCTTCCAGATTCGACTTGCCAGACCGAGTGATCCTAGACAATTTTCTACCGGGGTCGACGGGGATAGTCCTTTCAATTTCAGATGGTAGACAAAGGGTTGGGACTTAAATGAGATGATGAGGGAGTAGAGCATTGATCATGCTGAAGAGTATGTGCAAGTTAAGAAGGCCACAGGAAAAGTAACTTCCCCTTCCTCAAGTTATCAAAGTAACAGATCCATCGAGTTGGCTGGTCACTGACAGAAAAGAAGGTCTGAACACCTTGGAAACTATAGAGGAATGAGGAGACATCTTCAAAAGAGCGAAGTTCAGAAGAAAAAAAAGTTTCAGCTACACTATCCAACTAAAAAAAACCCCAAAAAAAAAAAAAAAAATCGGTTTGAGCATATTAACGTACTAAAGTATTATCAAAAACAAAATTGTGCAATTGACATGCTGTAGCGATAACTGAAATTGGTAGATATAAGAACATCAGGACGAAGGGGCGCCGTAACCAATACTTCTATATTATATGTGAAAATTAGGAAGTGCGTATGCTTATTTAATTAGTATAATAGTAGTTAACATAGAGGGATGAATCATTCATAAACTCATTGATTGAGCACAATAAATTGGTTATTGACTACTTTTTTTTTCCAATATAAGAAGAACTTGCAACAACCAAGCTTTTTTGACTTTTTCTTATGAATGTTCGCTTTCCATTCCAATTTCCTTGCGCGACTAGGTTAGTCGATAGATTACTCAACTTACACTTATTCATGTAGGATATCCCTGTATTACAACGAATGAATTTCTTAAGCTTAAAATAACCTACACTATACATTACTATTAGCCATGCAAATTAAGCCATTTAAGGTACCCGTGAAAAAAAGTTGCCGGCTTAGCTTATTTCTACTGGACCAAAAATAAACCTTAGTCCTTCTCAAAAGTTCCCGTCTATTTTGGGTTTTAAATCTAGGTTTGAATGAATTAAATTCATAAATTTGATTGGAATTGGTTTGCAGTTCTTCGCTTGATAACTATATTGAAATGAGTGTTGAACTGAACTTGAGCTGGCTTGAAGTAAATTGAACTAGGACTGAGATAAATAAACCGCGAATAAAAAGTGAGCTTAAATAGACTGAACTTAAGCTTCTAGTGACTAAATGAAATGAATTAAAATTGACTTGAAGATCGGTTTAATTGGTTTTAATGATTTTGATCTCTCCATAAGCCCAAAGAACAGAACCTAAATATATCTAGATCTACTAAACTAATATATAGAGAGGGGTGCTCGAGTTATCAAACGTTAGTAAAAAGTTTTGCTATTTTTTCAATTTATTTTTAAGCTAGTCTGGACTTAATTTGTATTGCATTGCTTAAATTTATTCAGAACTTATTAGTGTTATATATTCAATTTATTTTAGGGACCAAAAGTTACACAGAATTTAACAAAACTTGCATGGAATGACATAGCTTCATTATTATGCCCTTATTCAAACTTTGTAGAAACAAAATCCTTCCCTCTACTAACAAATTATGTATGTAATCCTTAAATTGATAGTAAACGTATAGGAGGAGGAAGAATGTCGCCTCACATTAATCTGATTTCCAAGGACTACTCAAATAGGGAACGACTATGAAACAAGTACATTATTGTTGTGTGTTTTTCTGATTCCGCATTTTTCAGTACGGGTTACTTTGAGTTCACTTTAAGTTTGCTGAAGAAACGAGTAAGATTAGATCCTACACACATTCGTTGGGTTCTAAGCACTAAAGAGTCCAACACAGGACAACATGGTCATTTTATCACACTTATACACCATTCGAAAATATTGGACCTACCAAATCAAATAATAACACCATTTTTACAAAATTATTTTACACATTATAATTTGACACCATTTTCGACTATCTATTACTACAACATTTAACATCTACGCAGTAGTATTTCTTACCACATTAAACAAAGGAAAACACCATTCCAAAAGTGAATACTATTAGTGTGTTGAACTTTGTTATCCAACTATGTGTTGGAACATGACTATCTTCCTGAAAGAAAAGAATCCGATAAAAGTCTTAGTTCTAGGATATGCACAAGTAATCAATCTCGATCAATTTATTCGCATGGAGATCTTTAGATTGATTTCATTCACCACTCTTATGGTCTCTTAATATAAAGGATATTAGGTGTCAATCACCTCGACGCTTAATTTTTGGTTGGAATTGTAAACCAGTGTATCAAAGCTCGACATGGCACAGATGTCACGTGCTTCAAATCTCATTTCCACCCCTACGTGTATCAAAGTCAGGCATTGATTCTTTTATTACTCCCTCCGTCTTTTTACCTGATTACATTTTCCTTATTTGGATCGTTCAAATTACTTGCTATATTTTCTAAAAAACCAAATGTGCAAGTAAATAGACAGAAGAGTATATCATAATTTCCGTGACGCAATGGAGTATATATTTAGTTGAGGACCGACTTTGACAAAGGATTTCGGCATATCGATAAGCACACAAGTCACACGTGCTGCGAACTACAGGTTATGTACTACATGCATTATAAGTGCTTTAGAAATGCACCATGCGAGCAGATTTTAGTTTTTTCCCCTCATATCTATTGTACTTCCGCACTTGAATTGAAGATCGAGTTCTGTCATTAGAGTTTTGATTAACAATGACAAGCTTAGCATATTATATGTGGCGAGTAAAACATTTGAGTTCCGTAACAACAGATGATGCATTTGTTAATTGTTTTCAAAACTTGATTATTTAACTCATAACAGGCATGCTATCATGCAACCACATTGCTATCAAAATTAAAGTCGAGGGGAATATATAATGAGTGTATCTTACTTTATTGTTTTGTATATCAATGTGAGGGGGCATAATTTGATATGCAGCAGGCTTTCAATCATTATCTCACTTATTATGGGCAAAACAAATAAATGTTAGATTAGACCATATACCAAACTCCTAAAGAAAATACCATTTTTTTGAGAAAAAAACGTAGATGCGAATTCTGTTACGTATATTTCTGTGTGTTTAAACATTAGATACATTTACTAAAGTAAAATAAAATTTGAAAGATCGATTGACGAATATACAATCGATCGACGTAAAGATGCTTAGTTAATTGACAATATTTTTCAATATTGAGGTTTCTTTTATATAGTCATGGAGGTTAGAGCTATGTTCAACCTTTTCCGGAGAAAACAAAGTTGGATAGTGATGTCTTAATCCAAGAGTCATGCATGACTATTATGGTCTTATGCACAGTATGATATTTGCCAAATTAAGAAATTGTTGCATAATTATGGTTTTCTTTTTCAAATCATTCAATTTGTCTGTTGTTGTTGTTACACGTACTTTTGAACGGTCAGGCCGTTAACCTGATAGATTTTCTTGTATTATAATCATTTTTAAGCCTTAGATTTTTATTTGTTTAAAAAAAAGCATTAGATTTTTATGCTGATTGTTAGTGTGTAGAGTCAATTGTGTTGTGGTATGCAATTAATTTTGTAAACTTACGGCATATCTTCAGATTTGACATGATTATACTTGGCATAATGCATTTAGAAATTATTGCAATTATTAAGAATGAATTTCGAAGGAATAGGTCTTTGAGCGTGGCTCATCACCGACACTTGTTCCCTCATTACCTCGTTGTACAATGTTTCCATCCTTGTAGTTTCATTCGCACAAAAAGATTAGAATAAATTTTAGCTTAAAAAATTATTCATTATTTTTTATTATGAAAAAATAAATAACAAAATTTAATTCTCAATGATAAGGCATATAGTATATGAATCTATTCCAATCTTCAATTATAAGGTCTGTTCTTTTGGGCTGCAGATCCTGACAAGACGTTTTGAAAGGTGTTCGTTTGATCAAACCAGTTGATTTAGCAATTCTCTTAGTGTTTCTTCTTGGTTTTTAGTTATGTTCTTGTTTTTCATTTGTTGTTTATTTTATGTTGTTTATGTTGTATTGTAGTTGTTATTACCTGTGTACTCACCAGTATGGCTAGGAAAGAAGGCCTAACGTTAGTTTGTAATTGCTACTCTTCTAAAAAACATAGATTGTAGGCTGGTCAAAGGATTAAGGAGACGTTACCGTAATCACCGGTTGTATTTGGTATAACAAATTCCTTTTTTATTTACTATTTACTTAAGCATTCTAGCTTGAGAAATTGGTC
>SNQN01000153.1:0-67580 GCA_008642245.1 Bassia scoparia
AGGTAATTGGGCTTGATTTTTCAAGTCAAAGCCCAATCTCCAAAGGCTTAGCCATTGGGCTGGGTATAAAGATACGTATAATTGTATACTCATACAGTATAAATACGTATAAGGATACTAATGACATACAAAGGCTTTTTCCAAAAGCCCAAAGCCCATTAAGGCTCAAAATACTCAGATTGCGCCACTTGTCACAATCTCGCCAATCCTCAAATGCCTATAAATACCCCAATTTTTCCCAAAAGGGGGACACATTGAATTACATCACCCTAATCTATACTTTGAACTTACTTTAAATACTCTCTTCTCTAATCCCGCTTTTGTCATCTTTTTACTCTCCTCTCCTCTAACTACTTGAGCGTCGGAGGGGCGATAATCCCAAGGGATTACTCGCCTTCTTGCAGGTGCCAGCGAGGCAGCTTGGAGATTTGGAAGACCAGAATTTGGAAGGACTTTTGGACTTGGACACCTTTACCTTAACTTGTGGGACTCACTCATAGCATCAAGAGGACGTCACTTCCCGGACCTACAAATAAGTGTTTGCTCTCCTAAGGRACGAAACAGCAAGCTTGATTTCAAGTTTTTAGTCGCAACAACTAAATTCAGCCCAAATGCTCAATAATTGCGTAACCATTGTTTTGGATTTGTGTTTAGGACCTGTCTACTTTAACTTATTAGAATGAAGTTGAATTGAACTGAGTTGTTAATGGGATTAATAAATTGAATAGAAAATAAATATGTTGATGTAATTAGACCTTTAAATTGAATTTGTTTGTTCTAGTCAGAACTATTGTATTAGTGTGCATTTTAATTATAATAACTTCATTCTAACATATATAAACCAAATATGTACTGTAATAAGCATTTGACGAAAGATTAATGAGAATTTCTCTCTTTGGCTACTAACGACTCTTTTGTCTAGTGTAATTTACTTTATTTATGTAGTAGATATTATTATCTATGGGTTCTAACTCGCAAGGATTTGCTTGAATGTATGTTAATCTTATGTATCAATCTCCTTTATAAAAAAAGATTCTGTTTTCCTCAAACTTTGGTCCTTTAGTTGATGTAGACAAATTGTCATTGCCATCACTCATAAATCATTTCTTCCTAATAACTGCTACTCCCGTACTACGTGTGTAGAATCCTTATTGATTTCTTCTACTACTAATAATTATTACATACAATACTAATTATTTCACAATTATTCTTACTGTCCTTAGATATTCGATTAATCACCTGAAATAATATATCACCCTTTCTTTCTTTCCTCTTACAACAATTACACATAGCCTATACTAATTATTTTATCAATTTAAGACATGCTTAATTGCGAGCTTGGTAATGAAAAAAAAAATGATTGAGAGATACAAGGGGTGTATGAAATCAGATATCTGAACCTATTTTGCATTAGTATTAAATAATTTAATTCTACCACCATATATGAAAATTAAGTCACCATATGAATATAGGATTACAAACAAAGAAATACACGATTGTTAGGTTGGTAATAGAAAAAAGGATTGAGAAATACTCCGTAGACATCCAAAAGTGTCTTCCCAAATAAAAATAGACGATGAGGAAAAGTACGACATTACATATAAATAAAACTGATTCCGAAAGCTGTGGCAAAATCCATAAACCATAACTCATTTGCACAAGTCGAGGTAAAGTTGAGTTTGAAAACATACGCCGAGAGCTCAATAATAGGCGGAAAATAGTTACTTTAATTATTTTTCTATTTTTAGGGCATTTTTCTTAGTAAAAATGATTTTTTTTAGAATTATTTCTTAAGGTCTTTTTGAAGATTTTTCATTCTCATCTTATTCCTCTTATTTTTTTTCGCCACTATTTTTAAATAATTTTTCTGATTTTTCTATGATTTTAACAAGTTTGCGAAATAATTTTTGAAAATAAATAAATTTAGAAATTCGTAGATAAATTCAGAAATTCGTAGATAAATTCAGAAAATTCGAGAATTATCCAAAATATTTTTATTATTCTTGATCTTTATACTTATGACTCTTTCGATTACTTAATCAAGACCGGAATTTGTTTGAATCACATTAAATTCAGATTAATCATGAACAAACGGATTTTAGGTACCATGTTAATTTGATTAATCCAAATTGGTCACGATTATTAGGCTAGGTAGTGTTGCATGCATAATAGAAATCAACTCTCATAGTAATCTAGGTTAATTCACGTTCTAAGATCAAATCAATAGACTATTTGAATTCAATTATTATGATTAATGGGTCAAAGATTTAGTCCGTATCATGTCTCCGAACCCACACTCCGGTTACCAGACCAAACAGTGGGGCCATTAGTTTGACACCAATGTGTTCGAACGTCCGTGATTAACCTGTATAGGCACGGTGGCGATCCCCTCTATCGACAACATACCCCAACGCACTCACGTGCGGGATCTGTGGCTCGAACCCACAATTCAAAATCAACGTAAGACGTAGGTCCGATGAGGGTACACACCTATATACTCCCTCCGTATCGATTTATCTACCTGCAATTATCTCTCACATACATTCTCAATTGTTGCAAATAAACTGATACGGAGTACTGGGGACATATAAAACCATATATACTCCGTATCTGAACTGATTTTTCATTAGTATTAGATAATAATGTTACCACCATATATGAAAATCAAGTCACCCTATGAATATATGATTACATATATATATAGAATTTGAGTCCATACTTTAACATCATTTTGTTAATCAAAACCGATAAGTTTTATCAATTTTTTCCCCTCAAAGTAGAGAATATGTAAATAATTAAGGTGTTACCGAGTCACAGAATCCAAACCAAGTTAGGCTATATTTAATTTGTTATGGGAGGCAAAGAAATTAAAGATTGATTATATAGTGCCAATTCAAATATTCTCATGGTGTAGTCATGTTATTCCTCTCATATTCTTTAGATATGAAATCAACTACGAAGTACTTTTTTATCGCCTACCAAATAAGTGTTCAAGTACCACATAAACATAAATATATTTTTCAAAATGTTTTTTTTTAATGTTTTAGCATTTTGCTACTTGATTTTTAATTTGCACTTTAATTTGTTTGTATTTTGCTCGCACTAAGAAATAGGAACCCACTAGCAGATATTGTCATTTTTGGGTCCTAACTCGTAAGGATTGCTTTGGTATGCTAATTCCACCCAAAAGGCCTTTACTAGGTTGATGTATCAATCTCATCTACTCTCTCTGTTCCCTCTGTTCCATAAAAATCCTGCCAATTATTATTCATACGCTTCCCAATGCATGTTTTGTATCGCTTATATCTTTAGTTACACATTTGAGAAAATTATAACAATTGAATATTAATAATTTATTCATTAATACGAATCAAACAAGACCCCACATGACTATATTTATAACTATACATTGATAATTATTTACAAGATTCTCTTCATTTGTGAATAGTGAAATAAACGGGAGTGACATAAATTTCATGGAACGGAGGGAGTATAAATAAAGGACGTCATTATCCCCAAACTCTTATTCCTCAGTGGAGTGTTATTGATGGTATCAGAGCAAAGATCCATTTTGATGTCCTATCATGTCTTTGAGGATGCCGGGAAATTGCCATTGCCATAATTTATAAATAATTTTTTCTTAATGCACACAGTACTAGCAATTAATACACACAGTACTAATCATTTCACAATTATTCTTACTGTCCTTAAATGTTTTATTATAATCATCTAAAATAATGTATCACCCCTTATTTCTTTCCTCTTACAACAATACACAAGTCTAATTACTTTATCAAATTAACACATGCTTGATTACTAGATTAGTAAACAAAATGATTGAGAAATACAAGGGGCGTATAAAACCAGACATCTAAGCTGATTTTGTATTAGTATTATATAATTATACACCTAAATAAGAAAATCAAGTCACCCTGTGAATATATAATTACACATAATTTGAGTCCATGCATACTCTAACATAATTTTGTATTTTTGTTAATCCAAACAAATTTAAATTTTATCAAATTTTTTCAAGTAAAGAATATAATAAGGTGTCACCTGATATTTAGTCACAATTCACAAAGTACAAGTTTGCTTAGTTTGTTGTGGGACCCAAGAAAATAGTGATTAGTGATGTCAAAAATAAACAGAGAAGTAAAAAAGAAGTCAAAAATTGACTTAGAATCAGACAATGATGACGAATTAGAAGACAGGGTAAGAAATCCTTTGAAAGCCGCAAAATATGGTCACTCATCACTCTTCAAGCTTGCCACTCAAGATCAGCTTGACGAATACAACTCTCTTCGAGACAAAACTGGCCGTTCTGTCCTCCACGTGGCGGCTGATTTCGGTGAAACTGAGGTTTTTCTCTCTCTTTCTTTGCATTGATTAATTAATGATTTACTTCATTTTTGCATTAATGATCAACAATTTGTACTGTATCTTCATTTTGAGCGACGTTAAACCTCAAAAAATTGAGGGTTTTAAGCCATTTTGGGCAATCTATGATGCATTATTTTTCTGGGATTTAGGTGGTTTTTCTTGTTTACGAAATATATTTTCTTTCGAGCAATTTTGAAATACTGCTTATGTGGGTTTTTAGCCATTGTTGAAGTTCTCTGTTCTTTTGGGAAATCTTTATTTTCTGGGTTTAATAGTTGCATTTTGTTTTGGGGTTTTATAAATGCGTCATTTTTCTGGGTTTTTAGGTGGTTATTTTTGTTAACAAATTCAATGTTCGTTTCGAGCAGTTTAAACCACTGAAAAATCTGGGTTTTAGCCATTGTTGAATTTTGTTGTTCTTTGGGATTATCGTTTTTCCTAGATAAAATCGATGTCTGCATTCTTTTTCCTGGATTTTAATCAATTGGGGTTTTTCTGGGTTTTTATGGTAATTCTTACTAGCATAATTGTATCTACTTTTTTAACACTAATAGTCTATTATATGAGGGTTTTTGAGCCATTGTTGAATTTCTTTCATTCTTTGTTCTTTGGGGACGTCTTCTATCCTGGGTTCAATTAATGCATAATGTTTCATGGTTTCATCAATAGACTAAATTTTCCTTTGCTTAGCTAATACAGTGCATTTCTTTATACTTGGTTTTAGATTTTGGAAATTCTAGCAAAAGCAGATACAGAGAAGAAGGTGATCAATTCCAGGGATAATAGAGGGTGGGCGCCCATTCATTCTGCTTCCAACAGTGGTTATCTTGATGTAATCGAGAGTCTCGTAAAATATGGTAATCCTTTTATTTTGATTTTTATAATGCATTTGTTATTCATTGAAGCTTGTTACATTGAAGGCTCAAAAGGGGTTTAATGAATCATTGAATAGGTTCTGTTGTTCCTTGTTTAAGTGTTTGATTTCTGGTGTGATTGAGGTACTTATTAATTGTTGTCTTGAGTTAAGATAGATGGATGAACATGGACTGAAATGACTATTGACAAGTCATAGACATTCTGAATTGTGGCGCTTGTACAAAATTTCTGTTAGAGTGTGCATGATTGTTTTTTGGCGAATTGAATTGTCAATGTTTGATTGAGGTATGATAGGAAATGTGTGTAGCATTGTAGTTTTGTCTGAAACATGGGCTTTCACTAGTAATTTGATATTTGAGTCTGGCGTTTTGGGTGTATTAATTGAACTTCTTTGATTATAGGAGGTTAGTAATTTAGTATGACCTTTTATGTTGCTTAAGCATGGATTTTCTAGAAAAAGTGTTATATCAGTATTGAGACTAGTGCTCATACAAGAGTAATTTAATTGGTCAATAAAGATTACATCTTTACTGGATCTTTGTATTGGTCAATAAAAATTTCTGGATCTTTACTTGAAGCCTAAAAGGGAAATGTTTGAGTGACCCCCCTGACCCTAAGGATTGTCAACCCTTTCAAACACAATAGAATATAGTATTGTTCTATTTGCAATAAAGTTGGGAGAGAAGTGTGTCATAAGATTAACATTTTGTACCAGTAACAGTTTAATAAAAATAAGGTTGAGCAAATGTTTTTGATTGAGAACCAAGGGTTCATAAGATCATGGGCTTTTCCCCTCCCTTTTTGACAAAGTAGAAGGAAGTGCTATTAATTTGAACTTGGAGGTAGATGGAATTTCATTTCAGGTAAAACTGTTAGTTTTTCTCTTTAAATTTTGGTTACTTATCATTCATAAAGAGCTTTGTGGCATATTTGGCACCATAATAGATTGTTCTGTTAGCAATGCATCAAGTCATCGTGTAATTTTTTTAATACTAGAACTATATCGGTATATCCTATCTATGGACCCATCATGCCTGACTGTAATGCAACCGACCAAAGTTGCTAGAACTTTAGAAGCTATGACATAATTCCATGAAGTCTATGAGAGGTAATTATGATTGTTATTGAACCTTTCTTTAAGGGCTGTGGAACTTAGAAAAGCTGACCTTTTGGAAAGTCTTGGAATGGTCTAGTGGTAGACTGGTAACCAAAGCGGTTGCAGTGTGATTTGAGCTCCACTGCTGTAGGAAGAAATTCTTGGCGAGACGCAATTGGCGAGGGAGTGGCTTCATTATCCATTGTCTTTAAAATTGTCAGCAGAGAAGACATTTCAACTAGAGCATTTGATACTGAAAAGTATTTCTTACTGCAAGCAGAATTGAGCAACTATGCACTATATCTTCTGCCTGTCCCTTTGTTTGGTTTTAGGTCAACCTTTCTTTTGAAGTTGGCCGAATTATTTCATGGAGTTCCAATTAAGAAAAGATACCTTAAGCCAGTTTTGAGCGTTATTGGTTTTACTAGCTATATACATGTTCCTCTCTCTTAGAGTCAAATAATTAAACATGATATCATTCGAGTGATTTGACAAATTGACAATCTAATGTACTTGGAGACTAAAGGGAAGGAAAGTTGAGGGATCATGTCTTTGATGTCTATCCTATACTTTGTATTTGATTTGTCCATGTAGCTTCTAGAGGTTCCTTTTGGGCAAGCTGCACTGGGGTCTTGCAATTTTACTTACATAAAGACATGCTGGCCACAAGGTACTATGTGAATGCCAATTGTGCTGTAGTCTTATATATTACTCTCTGTTATCTTGAAGTCCTGTTATATGTATGTATTTATGCATAATGACTGAAGCTGCAGTCAGGAAGATATGGAATGGAGTTTTTTTTGGAAAGTCGTGCCCCATCTTGAACTTAATTTATACATGCACTTTGATAGGAGATTGTGACTTCATAAGTAGGTCATGTTTCACCTTTTCAGTTGCTTCAGAAATATTAAAACTCGTTTCTCTGTGACATACTGTCCAGATGAAAGGTTCTTTTGACATCTAGTTTTCCCACACCCCAATTATGGTATGAACCGTTCTGATTACAGAAGGGATGGAAATCATGGAAGTCACTTCAAATTTGGTTTCATCTTTTATAACTGAAATTTTCACACACCTTACTGTCTGTTTGGACTTTGCACTGAGTTGCTGACTTGTTAGACCAAAATCATGCTGCTTACAGTGTTCGGTCTTTGCCCCTGTCTTTACATGTTTCTAATTGATTAATGCATGTCTTAGCCCAAATTTTGGTTGTTGTCTTAATATGATATAATTAAATTATTATTATTGTGGGCAGGAGCTGATATTGACTTGACAAATGATTGTGGACGAACTGCTCTTCACTATGCTGTTATGACCAAACGGATTATAACTACTGAATTGTTGATTCGCCTTGGTGCAAATGTTAATGCACAGGACAAGGTACATAACTTATCCAAACCACTTTCACATGTGAAACAAGTATAAGATTTGTATTGCACTTTTTGAAGACCTGTGGTTTGTTTTTGTACAAAGCACATATTGTCTTGTTGCTAACTCTTTGGGTTATATAGGTTGGATTTGTACCATTGCATCGTGCAGCTGGCAAAGGTTTATTAGATATATGTAAAACCCTTATCAATGCTGGAGCTGAGATTGATGTCCTTGATAAAACTGAGCAAACTCCTCTTGTCCATGCTGTCTTTTGTGAACAGAAAGAGGTACATGCGTTTTTTTGGTAAATTATATTCCTCCCATTTTGTGGCTTGTGAACTTTATTATCAAATGGCTGTTTAGTTTCAATTATAATGACCTTCAGTTGAATTACCTATTTTTTTAATTCCCAAAAGCTGTTTGAAGATAAATTGAGTATATTGAGGCTGTTTGGCATGATTTGTAGAGTATATTGACTATCTGACTAATATGATCTTGCTTAAATTGATGATAGACTGCAGTTTATCTGATCAAGGAGGGGGCAGAATGGTTTAAACTGGACGTACCTGATCAAAATCAAGACACAATTCTAGACCATGCTCCTAAGGATCTTGAGGGTGCTATTTGGAAAGCTGTTAGAGAATTGGGTATGATGTATGATCAACCTTTGGCTCGCCCTTCGTTGTATGCAGCTCCAGTATTCAAACCCACTCCCAAGCCGCCACAGCACACTTTCAAGTGACCACGCACACTAAAGCATTATGGTGTGCATATCAGTGAAACTTTTGTAGACATTTTTTAATTTCATTTTGTTACTGCTGTTAATATGTTGATAAATGGYGAACAATCGTAGTTGAACTGTAAATAGTTATAGTCTTTTAGATCCAAATGTTGTAGTTAAATCAATTTTTTGCTTACTCCCAAGTCCTAACAATGGTGATTAGCTCAATTGACTCGATTCAATATACACCAACGATACTACAGTAGTGGCATATGCTGCTGCATGCAAAAATTGCTATGTACTTCAAACTAGCTTAATACTAGAATTGCAAGTTGCAAGTACTCCCTATATGCATTATTCAGACAGAATCACAGAAATATTGGCGATAATACTTTATCGACCTGCAAAGTTGTAATTTGAAGATTTATATCTTGTTTTTTTGCAGCTATTTATTATATTTCAGAAGAGGTGATGGTTTAGCTCAATTTTTTTTGATTATATTTAAGATCAAATGTCAATAGTCAATACGCTTGAAACTTGCACAAATAACAGATTGTTTACGGAATTAAATTCGGACATTAGGGTTTGGTAATCTACTCAGTGGGTCAATCAATTTTTTCCTACAAAATCAATTGAAATTCGGACATTAGGGTTTGGAAGTACTTCCTTTGTTTCAGAAATAAGCTCTCTCTATCTCTCTTGTTTCATATGAGTCCCTTTTCTTTTTACTAGCGATCTCTTTCCTCTCAAAAAAATTACCTAAGAGCCCGTAAATTGTAGGAAACGGAGGAAGTACATTACTTGCAAAAATTGATTGAAATCACCCAGTATTTTTACTGGAAATAGTAAATATAAATTGCAGGCCATGAAAAATTGAAACACAATATAATAACTGTAGAAAAAACATAGAAGCATTGAATTGATTATTTGGAGTAATGGAAATGGAGACGGACGCTTCATCAAGGGAGACAGAAGTGACGCCAAATGAACTCTTCAAAGCAGCTGAATCTGGCGACGCTTCACTCTTCACCTCTCTCTCCCGAAATCAACTCTCCAACTTTCTCTCTCTTCGAAATGACGACGGCCGCTCTCTCCTCCACGTCGCCACTTCCTCTGCTCACTCCAAGGTCCGTTCTTTCATTTCTATTCTGGGGTTTTCATCATTATTTTTAGGGTTTTGATCGTTACAATTTTTACCAATTCTGGGTTTGTTTAGGTGGTGGAAATTATAGCAGCGGCTGAATCAATAGAAAAGGTGATAAATTGCAAGGATGAAGAAGGTTGGGCCCCCATTCATTCTGCTTCCAGCATTGGCAATCAGGATATTCTCACTATTCTTCTTGCTAAAGGTTTGCCCTTTCTTTTCGCCCTATTAATCAGGGTTTTTACTTTTTAATCAATTCAATTTTTGAAATGTCTTTCAAGCTTCTAAATTGGTTTTGTCTGCTAAATGGCTTCCATATGCAATTGTATAAACAAGGCCAAAGTAGGGTTTATTGTTTTTTTTTTTTATTATTTATTTTATTTTATTTTAAATTTTCAACAGTGTGTGCAATGTGTTTGTTTTTATAGCTTTGTTGATTTGTTTCTATGTTGCATCACCTGATTTGTGGGAGAATGTGTTTGGTTATTAGTCAGCTCTCAGCATGATACAATATCAATATCCCTTTGACCCTTTAGCATTATGCAAATTGGTGTCATTGTATCGGTATTAATTTTTGAAATTGTGCTCAATTTGATGAATTATGATAAGTTCTGGGTCAATAGATGCCAGTGGAAGAAAAGCAAGAATTGAAATGGAAACCAATACTTTTTGGTGGATAAAGTTTTCAGTTTCGCCATGTCTTGTACCTTCTCTGTTATAAAAAATTAGAGCAATTTACTTCCCATATAATAGAGATTTTTCATTGGAATTAACTTCCAATGGCAACCAAACATGGTCGTAGAGTGTTTAGGTCTACATGCACAATTTATTATGCTTCCTTCTCCATAGCAGTTACGAATGTGATTATTTAACCTTCCGTCCGTAAAATGACAAGTAATGTAATAGGAAAGCTGTTTTCGGAATATCCTCTTTCTTCACTGAGATTTGATGATAGCCACACCTCACCCTTTAGTTGATCAAACAAATCTTTGATCCGTGGCAGATGATACTTGTTTTTTTTTTTATTGTTACCTTCTTTAGTTCACAATAACCAATACACAAACGCACACTCCCATCTTTCTTTATCGCAAAAAGAATAAGAGCTCCCCTTGAAGACATTGGCCTAATGAAGCCAGAAGCCCCATGTCAATCAATTGGTTTTCAACTCTTGCAGTTCAGGAAGAGTTTAGGAAGAGCCATTCTGCAAGGAGCCTAATGTATTGGAGTTGTTCCCGGAATGATATCCATACTAAACTCTACATCCCTTTTAGGTGGAATACTATCAATATTGAACTCTACATCTCTTTCAGGCAACTCCTTAGGAAAGACATCGAGTATTCTCGGACCACAAGAATACACTTTCAGGTTGCTCTTCAAGAGATAGGCCCTTTACCTTGCAAACCATTCGATTGAATCTACTCGATTGCCTTTGAGACCTCGCAACACCACCTTATGATTCTGTCAATGGATCCAGTCCATGCCAAGGATCACATCGAATTCCCACATAGGAAACTCCTTGAGAATAGGTAACAATTCACAACCATAAATAACCACATGAATTCCTTGGAACTCCTTATGACAAGCATAATTTTTCCTAGAAGGATGATATATGAGAGAATTAACAGAAGAGCTAGACAAGTTGACTTTAGCTATAAAAGACCTAGTAACAAAAAAAAAAAAAAACAGTAGCCAAAATAAAAAACACTTAGGCAGGAACATTATTAACAAGAACTATACCCTTCACCACATTCTTCCTGTTTCTCCGTTGGAGTTCATAAAAAAAAATCTTCTTCGACTTTTCATCAAAGTGGGACCACTCGAACTGTGGTGAATTCACCGTTTATCACCATATTAGGCACCAATAGCTTCCTTTTCACGCAGATAACTAGTGGCATTTCACATTTTTTTCATCTCTTGGGCCAACTTTCAAGCGCGACTAAGTTTATGCGACATGCTACTAACTCTATGCTTTCTTGTAGAATGTCTCCTCCTCTAATGAATGAAGCAAAAGAGAGCTTCTTGTCGCACTTATCAAGAATGCTTTCATCGCTCTAGCGAATTACGGTGGTGGCTATTCTTAGGCCGATTCACCTTTGATCGATTTGATTTCCATTGACCTCCGACTTATGATGGTACTTCTGACCAATAACACTCGAAGGGTTGCTTAGGGAGACTGATAAATTGTTCGATGCCACTAGTTGTCCATGTGCTTAAAGGGTAGCTATTGGTACCTATTATATGAAGCACAACTAGTGGAGTACAATTTGTGAGAAATCGGGTGAATACACGAAGGTTGGGTTGTCCCAATTTGATGAAAAGTTTAAGGAGAGGTTTCCTTGGTAGAAACAAGAAAAATTTATCTCTCTAAGGTTACAATGTGAACACACCAGATTACACAGACAAGTTCGCGGAGGTGTCACGATTTGCGATCTCTATTGTACCAATAAAGTTGAAAGGGTGAAGAGGTGTATCAAGAAGTTGGGCCAAAGAAGGACTAAGGACACATGGTCAACTCATGAGCTTCCACTTTCCAAGGAAGAGGAGCCACTCAATTTCCATGCTTCCATTAAGGGAGAGGAGGCCGCAAGGGTGGTAATTAAAAAGAAGCCACCGATGCCTTATACTCCAGATCCAACTTAGAAGCCCAAGTTTGATAATGTTGGAAGAGGTGGTTTTGGTTTAGGCTTTAGGCTTGAAAAAGTGTTGGAAGTGTGTAAGGACCGGCATCCTTGGAAGAATTGTGATAGCACCAGGATCACTTGCTAACCACCAAGAAATGTGTAAGGAGGGTAGACAGTAGACACAAGTCTTTTTAGTGTCCCCAGTAGGAGAATGCTTTTAACTTGGGTGTTGCAAAGCCTTCTCTTTCTACTTTTGTTCCCCCATGGAACTAATTCTATTGCATGACTCAAGAAGAAACGTCGCTTGTTACTTTGTTAGTAATGTTCTTGCCTAAGATCTTTTTGATTCTGGTGCTATTGTATCTTTCGTTGCTAGCTCTTTATTTGCTAGTCAATTTGATTCTCTCATATCTTTTCCTTCCGGAGAAAATTACTTGTTATAACTCATAAGGAGCTCCAAGGAATTCCTAGGGTAAATGTTTGGCGATATCGAGGAGTTTCCTATGTTGGAATTCGATGTGATCCTTGGCATGGATTTTGTCAAAGTACCAATTTGCCATCCATCGTCGTGATGAGGAGGTGGTGTTGCGAGGTCCCAAAGGCAATCAAGTTTCTTACTCTAGGATTGTGTTGAAGAATGGGGTGAAGATCGTGTCTACAATGAGGATAGGGAAGATTCAAACAGGATAAAGGAACTATTTCTCAAAGAGCAACTTGAGAGTAGTCTTGTGGTCCTAGAATTCCCAAGTGTCTTTCGTGAGGGGTTGCCTTCTGCTCGAAAGGATGTGGAATTCAATATCAATATTGAACAACCCCCATATCTAAGGCTCTTTCATGAACTGCATGAGTTTAAACTCAGTTGCAAGAGTTGATCGACAAGGGCTTCATAAGGCCTAGTGTGTCTTCATGGGGTGCTCTGTTATAACAAACAACAGAGGGATTTTGATAATAGTCTCATTTCCACTTTATACTATGAGTCCATTTGTCATTTTTTGTCTGTTTTGTCATCTACCTCCATCATTGCTTGTGCAGGTAATAGCAGATAACCAGCACCGGTGATCTACTGATCTTTTTTCTCTTCATTTTGAAAATCAGGTGATTAGATCATCAAATATACCAATTGATGGAACACACATGTTATGGATTAAGTAGTGCCATATGTTATGTGTAAGATCATACTTTAGTACGGTTATGTGTTGCAAAAAAAAATAAAAAAATGAAAAATCATAAACATTTAGGAGGACAATAGGACAGTCATTTTGAAACATTGATGTAGTATAGCAAGGGTTAGAGACTTAGAGTGTCAGACCATGTGATGAACATGCAACCAGATCACAGTAGTTTTTTTTTAGAAGCAAGTGCCTCACATTAGCTGAAAATTGGTGTTTTAATGTATATTTGAATTAAAAGAAAAAGCTCTTTGTTAGCTAAATTTTGATATACAAGAGCTTATTCATGAATGTCAGACTCAACTATAAAAAGGTGGCATGTTTTTAAATTTGACATTGTTGGAGAGATGAGAGTTGAGATAGAACATTTCTATTGGAGGATGTTTATACATGCTGTTTTCTCTTTTATACTCAATGCTTTTTGTCCTTTTACCTTCTGTCTTTTTTGGAATCTGGAGTCCTGGTGTCATGCATGTTCTCTTCCTGGTACCTTTGTTATTTAACATTACTTCGCAACCTTGATGGAACTCTTTCCTATTTAGCGTATCAGTATCATTAGGGCTTATTATCACACGAACCGAGACCGAACCCCGCTGGGCTCGACTCTGCTCGTTAAGCTTTTCGTTCGGCTGGGCTCGGCTCGTTAGCTCGTTGAGCCTGTAGAGGCTCGGCTCGAGTTCGCTAAGCAAATGAAGGGCTCAAGCTCGGCTCGAGTTCAACTCATAATTTAAGCAAACTAATTGTAACAAAATAAAATAAGAATAATTTATATCAGAATTCTAAAAAAATAATTCTGAATAAACTAATTAAAAACATATAATTCAACATAAATCTTCAACCATAAACAAACAATTTCGACTAGTATAAACAAACAAATCCGCAAAAAAAAACCAGAAACTAATTCCACTATAAACAAACAAATTCAACTACTAGTATAAACAAACAGATTCACAAACAAAATCAGAAATTATTTCGAGCAAAAAAAATCAGAAACTAATTTGACTCCGCCTCGCCTCCCTCCCTAGCTGCGTCAGACTGAATCGCCTCACCTCCACGTCAGATTGAATCGCCGCACCGGGTGGGTCTCTTTGATCTCACAAATCGCCGCCGCCGCCGCACCACTTTTTTTAGGGTTTGAGTTTTAAAAGGGTCATGCGTGAAATGGGGTTTCTTTTGCTGTATTGTTGTGAAAAATATTGAAAGTACACTATGCGTTAATATTGAAAATGAGTTTGAAATTATTTCTTTTTTTTATGTATTTAAAGTACAATAATTTTTAAGTGAATGTGTGACAGCGTGATTTCTTTTGGGAATTGCACTTGTGGACTTGGGATGCTGTTGACTTTTTACATTATTTGTATTATTTTTAAAAATTGAGTTAATAATATACTATTTTAAAAATAATTTTTATATTAAAAAATTTAACGAGCCTGTTCACGAGCTTACGAGCCGAGCCAAGCCTAAGTCTAGTTCAACTCGGCTCGTTTAACTTTCGAGCCTAGCTAGAATTCGAATCGAGCTTCAACGAGCCGAGCTTTGATCGAGCCGAGCCCCGAACTGTTCGCGAACAGGCCAAGCTCATTCTCACCCCTAAGTGTCATAAGTAGGACAGGATGATGGTAGGCCTTAAATCCAGTAGATGCCCCTAATGTTTGATTAGGAATAACAAATAGTCATTTCATTTGATTGCAAGGGAAGATGCTTATGTTCTTACCCTTCCCCGCACCATTCTTTTAATTTCTGGGATTCAATATTGCACTTTTTTCTTTTATTTTGTTCATTTTTGTTGCTCTTCTGTACACTATTGTAACTTGTAAGCATCAGTGTCTTATAACTTCATCTATGATATTATTATCACCTAAATATACCTTTGTCAATGTTGCAATTGTTATTCTATTATTTCTATTCCAATTCTATTTCCACAAGAACACTTCCAAATTTCCAATATGTTGTCCTATAAAGGGCTATATAATTGTCTAAAGTGTTTACCATCTATTTCTCCTAATTGTTTGTCAACTAATTTACTTCGAGCTTATGATGACTAAAGGTTAGACTGCTCTTTCTTGACCTTTGTAACTTTCAATTACTATTTCTTTGGCACTGCTAAACTCAAAGAGGCTTCCTTGGTTATTGCACTTTGTGTTTGGTTGCTGATTTGTTCGTTTGGGAATGATTTTAATATCACTCTATTGTATCTTTGGTGCTGGCTGCTACTCCATGTTTCTGCTGCTGATCGTAAACTTTAGTCCAAAATTGTTTTTCTTCCATTAAATGAAATTAAGTTTCTTAACAGGAGCTGATGTGAACCTGAAAAATGATGGTGGTCGAACTGCTCTTCATTATGCTGCTAGCAAGGGATGGGTGAAAATTGCTGAAATTTTGCTCGCCCATGGCGCAAACATTAATGCAAAGGACAAGGTTTGTAACTTATTGCATTTTTATGTGGGAATAAGTAACAAATTTTTAGTTTTATTTTAATATATCTTGCCTAAATACCATGCTGCACATCACGGCTAATGTTCAAGCTTTTGTTTAGGTAGGATGCACTCCACTGCATCGTGCAGCTAGCACTGGGAACTCAGAGCTGTGTGAACTTTTCATTGAAGAGGGAGCTGAAATTGATGCCCTTGACAAAGCTGATCAAACTCCTCTTATGACTGCGGTTATATGTGAAAACAGACAGGTATATACCCCTATATCGACAGAGAAATGTTGTCTTCTTACCGGGCTTTGTTGTGTGATTCTTCTTTGTTTCTATACCCCTATATCTTCCTTTCAAAATAGAAAATTTTCTTCTTGAAGATTAAGAACAAGTGAGGTTTTTGGGTGATTGTTTTCTTGTTCTGCTATAGCTTCAAAAGTAGTCTTGCTCTGCACTTGGGTAGTTGGGTTTGACTGGTAGAGATTATTGAGATGCTAATTTTGTTTACAACTAGTTATAAAGACGAATCAGTTAGATTTGACTCATCTTTTTAGTCTTATGGCTACATGACTTAACAAGGGCATACTCTTATGATTCTTATCTTCTTTTGCTCTCTCTCTCTCTCTCTGTCCTCAATTGAGCTTCACACTTCCCATATAGGGTGTGCATAAAGAACCTCTCACTCCCTTAATGAACTTCCTTTACCCTCATGGATCCTATTTTCTCTTCCTCAACACAAGCAAAAGTAAGTAATCAAGATCCTAGGAGGTGCTTGTTTTTAGTCTTAACTGTGCCGATGGTGTCTTGTTTTTCCTCACTACCCACTTTTGATGTTGAACTTTTCTTCTCTACTCACAATCTTCACTTCACCCCTAGTATAAGATTCATTTAGTGGTGGACAGAGTTGATATTTTTCGTTGTTTGAACCAACTACGAAAGTTTCATCTCAAAATTATATTACATGACTTTGCGTCTTTTTTTCCAGTCACTCCTGAATTTTGGTCCCTGATGTTATGCTATAATTTTACCTGTTTCATCAACAACAATTCATTTATACCAGCAACCTGAACTTGTTATCAGTTTTATTTGAAAAGCTATATTTAAAGATGGCTACACTATCTGATTCTTAAATCGATTGGTGACAGGTTGCACTCCTTTTAGTAAGACATGGAGCAGATGTAGATATTGAAGACAAAGAAGGTTATACAGTCCTAGGTCGTGCACCAAAAGACCTTAGAGACACTATTATTGATGCTGCAAAAGCCATGATGGAAGGGTGAACCAAAATGAGCCGGTTTCTGACAGTGGAATAGTTTTAATTTTTTTCTTTTTTTAATATCCAGACTGTGAGTAGCTGAAATTATAAGCATAGATGTATAATGTCCAGATTTTGTGATTAACTGTCATTTTGTGATTACCTTAAGCTTATTGCTTCTGTACACAATAACAAGGTCGTATTGTGCAACCGTTAGCAGATATTACTAAATAAAATTACTTTAGTGAAGAGAACGAAAAGAAAAGTGATAGTTACCCATGCAAAGATTTACAGGTACACCAAATGACAAATTGTATTGTACAACCAGATGTACCTAGCTAGGTACAACCATACAACCACACTCGTTTTGCTTTTGTTTTCATTAGCAAAATACTCCGTAATTTGTTTACTTTCAATAATTTCACCTCACTTGTAATTACAAATGAAGAGAAAAATAAAAGTATAAGTGTTGTATATTTTCTCAACACCTAAAAATTTAAAAAGCCAATAAATAAATAAATAAAAATAAAAAAGGAACCTAGGAAATGCAAAGTGGGTAAGTTGGCCCGCGAAAAAGTGACAACAAAAACTAATASCAACCGTGAGTTGAATTCTGCTGTTATCCTCTTCTGCTCTGATTTCTGTAATCTCTCACTCTCTCTTGTAAGGGGGAGTTGAACTTTGAGAGGAACAACAGAAAAACACCAATGGTTTCATCTTTGCATTCTCCCTTCAATGGTTCTTGTATTCAATCACCCTCTTTTCAACTCCCCAAAAAATTCCAATCTAATACCACTATTTGCCATCTTTCTCATTTTCATTCTCAACCCTTATCTTCTAATCATGTAMTTCCACCTTCTTCTTCTTCCAAGTTCTCTCAGTTGGGTATTCATAAATATTGCTTTCCTTTAGCTCTTTCATTACTGCTCTGCTCATCTAATCCTGGTATTTTTCATTCTCAGCTAAATTTGGGTCATTTTTCATTGAMTTGCTACACTTAATTTACCACACTGATAATTTTGTTTTGTGGCTGAAATTATGCAGCTAAAGCAGGGTTCTTATCTGGGTCCACTGGATTAGAATCGATCCCAGGTCCTGAACTCCCTAAAATTGAGTTCCTCGATCGCTTCAATGGTATGTTATTCACAACTCCGATTACTTAAAATTGTATTTTGRGAGTAAATGAGCCACGAAGACAGTACAAATACATAGTGGAGGGGCATTTGAACCTTGGGCATTTTACATAGACATCCAATCTTATATTCGTATCCATTAAGTCAAGACTTTATCGGAAATATATTTATGAACTGCTATTAAGTATTTCAATGTTTGGTTGTATCTGCAGCGGAGAACCAGAAGAGGTATGCTGAAAATGATGAGAGATTCAAATCATCCCCTATTGTTAAAGAGCTCCTTGAGCGCTCCAAAAAGAATAAGGACAAGTATGTTTCTTTATCATACATAATTTTAAATCAAAGTAACTTGTACATTTTCTTGCACTAAATTATTTTAAATCAACCATCTTATCACTCATGTACATTTTTTATTTTAATTTATTTATGTTGGAGTCATCTTGGTTGTGTTTATGTGACCAATTTAACATAATGTTATCCCAATTCAATAAATTTGTTGTGTAAGTTGATTAACGGGGAATTTGCATGATAATGGAAATTTGGACAGGAACAAGCAAGAAATATTGGACAAGTACTGTTTACGCGGAGCAGAGTGGGGAGTGGGAGATTGCTCCACCGCGGGGATGACTGAAGAGGAGAAGGACAGTTTCATAGCAATGCTCAAGCAGAAGGCTGCTGCTAATGCTAGCAAATGACCCTGATATACTCTTATTAGTGATCCATTAATTAACCAGTCTTACATATACTAGTCATGTTCTTTCTTTTGCATAGGAAAGATCACCCAAACGGCTTGTAATGCTTTGCTGATTTTGGATCTCACTCGATTGAACTAATTATTTATAGAAATTAGCACCATCTTTCGTTCAATATGTTTACCCTATTTAGATTTTTTATTTTTTTTTTGGTGAGCTTGGAGCTTGCAACGTAAACAGTTAAGATGATAAAGTAAAACGAGGGATCGATCTTGTGCAAGCTTTGAAGCTAGCTATGCAATGTGAATGTGTGTAGTATGTATTAATGTATGGTTATATGGTGCACCTACAGCCAAATCAAGCCCGAGGTTGGGTGAGGGGAGCATCATTCAGTCACCAGAAAAATCTTATCCTAGTATATATCCTAGATATTAATGAAGTGATTGACCAACAGGGCTACAGGCTAGTAGGCTACTAGAGGCGCTCAAGGGCACATTTCTTAAATCGCCTCGGATGTCTTCAGATCAAAGGTGARGAAAAGGGAGAACTATGCAACATGTTCTTTAGTAGCAAAAATGTTAGTTTTAGCYSTCCGTTGTAGRCAWAAGCTAACGAGTGTCCCGGTACATTAKWTAAGAGAACTAAAAGTGAAAAATATTAAATGAATATAAACATTAATTAAACCGATTGATGCGTGATTTTGGCATGTATTCCAAAATTTATACTCCCWCCGTCTCATAATACTTGCTACATTCCCTTTCGGTTCGGGTTTTTATGCAAGAGAATAAAATACGTAGGGACCATTACTTTATGGAATAATTGAATAAAAAGGTGGGGTGTTAAATGATAAAATGACAAAAATACGGGTAAAGTAGGAAGAAAATGAGTTGAAAGATGACAAAATAAGAATAAAGTTGTGAAAATTTTCACGGGGACCACATGCTTGAAATAAAAATGTAGCAAGTAAATTGAGACATCCATATAAGGAAAATGTAGTAATTTAGGACACAAGGAGTACCATTTTAGTAAATGTGTTTAATTCTTATCTAATGCTCCGGGGCGTCTGTCGGTAATATCATAATAATTATACTGTAAAATTAAAATACACTAATTTTTTTCTTAGTTAAATGTGCACCCTAGTCTGCGGCCAAATGTTTTTGTACTCCTCTGTAACATAATTCTCACAATTTGCAACGATTTGATATAAAATATAGAAGAAAAATGTCAAATCAACCTGTCAATATAAACCGATAAAAAACTTTTTCAATATTAGTCGCAACGAAGTACTTAAATAGTTGTGTTTATATTGCTTATGAATATAAACCGGTAAAAAACTTTCTCAATATTAGTCTATTTCAATTGTTACCAACTTGTCCAAAACCATTACGAGTAACTTTTAAGTTTTAAGTTTTAACCCCTAGTCCCCTAGCGAGCCAAACTAGCTGAGCGGCCTGAGCCGATTTGATGGTTCGGTTGTAAAACAGCTCTATGCTGCGGGCCGCGGCTGTAAATCTCGAGGCTAACCAGATTACAAAGCTGTAGGAAAAGAAGGGAATAATCCAGCATCCAAGTCAAAATTCCCAGAACAATTGCAAAGAATTAAAAAAATAAAGGGAAAAAAAAAGACGTCTTCAATCATATGTTTGGTTGTGTCGCAAGTTGATCCCTGCAAGCTCATCGACACGACGCGACCCATCTTCCTCAAATTTTCCAAATTCACTATCGCCTTTTCTCTCTCCTCTTTCATTCCCCATCAAGGTTTGTTTCTCTTTTTACCTACTTTAAATTCTCAACTTGTCACTTCTAATCATTGTCTATTTATTGCAAAGTTCGTGTTGAAGGGTTGTATAAAGATTCAATCTTTGCTTAATTATCCGTGATTTTGTCTTATCTGAGTTCTATTGGGATTTTTGGGAGGTTTTGTGTGAAATTTAGGTGCTTTCACTTAGATTGCTGACACCAAAGTTACTGCCATCATTCATCAATGTTCTCAGTTTTTAGTTGGGTCTTATTTTAATTTTGTTGCGTGTTAGATTSGATTGACTTTGCAGAAGAAATTKTTTTTTKTGTGTGTGCGCGATGTGTGGATCCATATTGGGTCCTTGAATTGTTATATTGCTGATCAAATGGAAATTTTATTTGAGTCCTTCCATTAAAATTGATGAGAATTTCGCCATATAACTCACATGGAAATTCAACTGTCAACTTCTGYAATGCTGATCAAATCCTTTTCTTGATTATGCATTAGGTGGGGATTTTTTTTTGAGCTAGTAGTTTGGAAAATTTTTGGTGGAGGAACCCACTAAACTCTTTTGATTGAGGAAGTATGTATCATCAAGTGACTACAGAACCCACTAGGGGTGGGTCACCAACTGATACTGGAGATTCTGTCGTGACTTTGGATCAAGTGCCACGGTGGAGCGATGCTGAGGTTCGTTGGTCTTTGGAACCTAATAGCGAAGACTCCATTTATCCTAGTTCTCATTTTCCTGACCCTCTTACCTCAGCTTCTACTTCTGAGAATGGAAGTAATGGGATGGTGTCTAGATTCCCTGTTGACCATGAAATAAACTCTAAGGTTTACCTCTGGAGGGGAAACCCTTGGAATATTGAAGTAGACGCTGTTGTTAACTCCACAAATGAGGTAATGCTGTTATCCTTTTTATAGTGTTTCACTTTAGGCAGTCCTTTTATGTTTTACATGAACTATTTGTACCGGTTATGTGTAGGTAATGGAWTGATTTAGTCCAGGATTTGGTCATCAATGGTGCTTTTAGGATTGGTTCTTTTACGTGATACAGAAAACTATTTTGATATTCTCAATCAATCTTATTGATATTTACCGTCACAGCTAGCCTGAATGAGGATGCATTGTTTAATTAAGTASTAGAGTAAGTTCTTGTGTACAAATATACAATGTTGTTACTCATGATCCATGTTACTCTGCTTCTTTTTTCTCGTATAGTTTGGTTGCTCTGGCTCTAATCTAGGCTAACATAGGCTATGTATAGTTAGGGCATACATACTTTTGTTTCAACTCGAAATACTCTATTCAAAATCACCTTTATGGTGACATTCATGTGTGAGAGTGTCAGTTTAATGAAAATTATTGTGATCATGCTGTATGAGTGACTATCTATCTCAACAATAATCCTTTTGACAGAATATGGATGAAGCACATAGCAGTCCTGGTCTACATGCTGCTGCTGGTCCTGGTCTGGCTGAAGAATGTGCTACACTGGTAGGCTTTTATAGTCTTTAATTCTAGACCCATGTGCATTATCATTTAGTAATTTTACTTAGTTGATATTTCCTAGTTTAATGTGGCAATCTTATTACCTTTGTCTTTGGAAATAAAAAAGGAAGAAAATTCCGCTCCCTGTTTGACCATTTTCTTTCAAAGTAAGTCCGAAGATATTACCCCTAATGATCTGCTACCCAGTCTTGTTGGTGTAGCCAGTAACTACCCATGTGCTTGCTAAGATATTATGAAGGAATGTATGAGTTGAATTTAATATGGCCATGTCTGTTGGCAGGGTGGATGCAGAACTGGGATGGCTAAGATGACGAGTGCTTATGACCTTCCAGCTAGGTGGGTAATATAGATTTTAACATTATTTGTCGTATATGATGTTAGTGGACAGATTTTGTTTCATGTAGAAAGCAATCTTTATTTGTCATGGCATGTCAAAGCAAGTGCTAAATAATTTTGACTCTTCCGGCAATCCAGCCCATTCAGTTGGTGCTGCTCGCTGTAAATAATTTTGAAGTTGACAATGAAAACATGTGAATGTCATGCTTGGTTTTATGCTATTGGTGAATCAAGGTCAAGTAGCTCCTCAAAGTTTTTTAGCTCCTGTTTTAAAAAAATTATTTAGTAATAGCATTACTCATCACTTAGAAATTAGAATAAAAAGGAGAAAACTGTTGTATCAATGCACTTTTAGAGGCTGGATATTTTTCACAATTTGGATTTTGGAGTATAATCTTCTGTCAACTCTACAACTTCAACTGCTTTTCTCCCTCCCCCTTTGTCCCTTGATGCTTCCTTTCCTTTCTGTAAGGCTAAATTGTTTGCTCATTTTATTTTCTTAGGAAGGTTATTCATACTGTTGGTCCTAAGTATGCAGTCAAATATCACACAGCAGCTGAAAATGCCCTTAGTCACTGCTACCGTTCATGCCTTGAACTGCTTATAGAACACGGGCTTCGAAGGTTTGATGCACTTTTGTTACTTGTTTTATTCATTAATCTCTGCTCTATGGCCTGTGTCTTATATGTTGTTTTATATAATATGTTTCTACATGTGCAGCATAGCAATGGGCTGCATTTATACGGAGTCAAAAAATTATCCCCGTGAACCTGCTGCGCATGTTGCCATAAGTGAGATATTTCACTACCTTTTCCATGGATTTTTGAGTATACAGATAAAAGTGTTGAAACTGTACTAATTAATAAATGGCCTTCAAACAGCAAAACTGTCTTAYTCTTAACCTTGCTTACTATCAAATGTCATYAGTGCTACCACATTCTTGTTTTCTATTTTCATGGTCAGTAGTTGAGTAGATTTTTGTATTGTAATGTCTTTTACAGGGCATTTTATGGGGATGATTTCTAATTTTCTACTATTGTCACTTCTGTAAACTCTGATCCAAACATGTTATTGAGTAGTGCTTCTTTCTTTTAATATAGGGACTGTAAGGCGATTTCTTGAGAAACAGAAAGATAAAATTACAGCCATTGTGTTTTGTACTACCACTACAGTAGACACTGAGATATATAAAAGGTATAATGTTTCTTTTTGTTAGCCTTTTTTATTTGTTTCAAGCAAGTTGGATGCTATATGAAATTGTAAAATTTGTCGACTTGTTCTGTTTACTTGTAGATTGCTTCCGCTATACTTTCCTCGTGATAAACATGAAGAAGAAGTTGCTATATCAAAGCTTCCTGCTGATGTTGGGGATGAAAATGGTGAAACAGTTATCGATGAACGCAAAATACGAATAAAGCCAATTCCAAATGCTAAGAAGACTGAACCCAGGATTTCTCAAGCCTCRGATGATCTTCCTCTCAGTGACATTGTGTTGGGCAGAAGGTTAGTTCCTTTAATTTTTTGTTGTTAACAAGACAACTATATGTATTGCCAATTCAGATTTTTCTTTTGTTGTGTTTTGGCCTATATGTAAAAAGTGAAAATACCAATTCTTTTGTCCATAAGTGCTTTGGTATTTTTACTCTTTCCTTATTTTTTGTGCATCACTTTCCCTTTAGAGCTTTCTCTTTCAATCTTTTACATCCTTATATGGAAAGCTTTTTCGCTCTATTTTATCTTCAGAGTTTGACCCGCACTAACCCGTGGTTTAGGCTTAGAACGTGTTTTAACCTGGTGTTTAGGTATAGATGGTGTTCTAGTGGTACTGCTCATCCTTCATATTTCTCTAAAATAGGGGGGAAAAGGACTTTCCTAAGGATGAATATACTGCATGGTACAAGAGATGACACCCATGGTTGATAATGATTACAAAGTGACATCTCTGATCTCATCTTGGTCCTACATGATTCAAGCGTTGGTGTATCAGCTGTATGTTTGGCAGAGATCTTCCGTACACAAATCTGCTTTAGGACCACAATTATAAGTGATATGTCATTTGCACTAGGTGATGATTTTTTGTTTGATCCCCTGAGGCCCTGAGTGTTAGGAGCGTTGGRCTTTTAATGTTCTGAACTTGGTTTTTGAATCAGTTTCCTTCTAGAAACAGTGACAAATGCTGTGAAGTTGTTTGCAGGTCTTCCGTTTTATCTACTGTAAAGAACGTTGTTCCTGTGCTCTGATGTCATTGGTGCATTAATATTYATGAAGTGCGTTTGGCTTTTCCTTTGCTTGATATGAAACTTTGATATTGATATGATGTTCGAATGTATTGCACACTGGACATGGTCCCTCCGTATTTTTATGTGTCTTTTTAACGATTTGATGCATGACTGTATATTTATTCATGATTTTATTATTTCCCAAAGAAGTAATTTTGTGCTTTCTTCTAAGTTTGCTAATTTGGGTTTGTTGGATTTTTGTGTTCAATGCCGTTAGTTTAGCTTGTTTGGCTCAGATTAGCCCATAAATCCGTTTGAGTCTGTTGGACCTAGCAAATCATATCTATAGATTATTGTGGATGAATGTTGCTGTTGGTTGGTGTGAGTGCTACTGCTGAATTGCTTGTGATGTAAAAAGAGTACAACTGAGTTTTCTCATACTTAAATTTCATGTTTTAGTTGTTGAACCAATTTGTGATTCATTAGATATATTACGGATCAGGAATACTCCCCTACTCCGGTGATGCAGTTCAATAGTGCTCTTATTGAACTTAAGTAGGAGTAAAAGAGAAACATATGTTGTGAATGATTTGTTCCCTGTCATTTGACTGCTTCAATAACTTCTTTTCAGATTTTTCTGGACTTAGTATTGGTATACAAGTCACTGCATCACTATGTTGTATTTAATTAAGTACTTATTCACTGACAGGGATTCATCATATTTGGACACATATATAGATCCTGCATTCATGTCACTGATTAAGGATCCAGATCAGAGACGCAGGAGCAGTGGGAAAAGGCTGCCCAAGCTCAAAGTGGATGGAATTTTGCTAAAGTGCTTGGGTTTGGTGACCTTGGTGGCCCTCCTTGTCTGCTGCTGAGAGTATTCTTCCATTCTCGATACCTAGCTAAAGCAAATTCCACTAACTCTTCGGAAATTGCAGAGATGAAATTGTGTAGTATTGCTGTCCCTAAATTTACTCTGTGCCCCCCCCCCCCCTCTCTCTCTCTCTCTCTCTCTCTCGTCTCTCTCTCTCTCTCAGGAACAAATAATAGTCGACGAAGGAGAGAAATTTTGCTATATCTGCATCAATGGTTGGATTAGATTTGCAATTTGTGAACAAATTAGCTTTTTGTCCAATATGATGGGTGGCGGAATAAGTATTAAGTACCTATTCTTTTTTTGCCTTTTTGTTTCCTGCTCGAACCTTAAACAGAAGGCTAAGGGCGCCGTCGGTACGTTTTTTTGTTTTTCATTATTATTATTGATTATTTTTTTTTTTTGAAACAAACAAGGCCAAAACTATCAAACCCAAAAAAAGTGGTTCGGACTTTTCTGTTGTCAATCTTCTAAATTGTCATGTTTTCAATAAGTCTAAGTTATTTTTTTTATCTTTATATGATATATTTCACATGATTCTATAGAACAAAAAACCAAAAAATAGAGAACCACAGTGATGCCGATCTTGTCATATAGCATAGGGATGCTTGCATTCCAAACTATGATATTGAATTGGTAATTTACTGTTTCTGATTTCTCAGATATCGTGGCGGAGTAGACAGTGAAGGGCGCCCAGTTATGGTAGTCGTTGGAGCTCACTTCTTGTTGCGCTGCCTTGATCTTGAGCGATTTATTTTGTATGTAGTGAAGGTAATATACTACTTCAAGCTGCGACTTTGTTCAGTTTTTTGTAGATCAGCATCTTATTTCTTTGGTTGAGGACTGAGGTTGTGGATTTTTGGAGTAATATGACCTTGCGATGATTGTTTTCAGGAGTTCGAGCCTATAAGTCAGAAACCGTACTCTATTGTCTACTTCCATTCTGCTGCATCTCTACAACCGTATGGACAATCTCTCCACTTTGATATCTTATATGAAATGTTATATAATTGAATTATGTATTCTATACCTATGTCCCAACTTTTTATTGTCTTTTGTGTACAGTCAACCAGACCTAGGGTGGATGAGAAGATTACAGCAAATACTTGGCCGCAAACACCAACGCAATCTACATGTATGCTACAGGATGACTTCAATCTTATAGGAGATATTGTTGTCTTAATTGATATTTGTCGCCAAAATAATAAATAATAAACCTTCTTCATTCTTTTAAAATTGCAACATGTCCCTCATTTAGAAGTTTCATATCTATTTTAACATTGCCAGTTCTGCTGTTTTCTTATCACATGGGTCCCTTGTTTAGTTTTGGGAAATTCTATATGGTGGCATCGAATTTTTCCAAAATCCACACGGTGGCAATCTAAGTTTTCTTATTCTACACCGTGACCCTTAGGTTTTGGGAATTCCACATCGTGACCTTAAGGTTTGTATTTTCTACATGGTAGCAAACTCAAACCTCACAATTCCTAACCACCTAACCCACTTCCCAAACCACTCAACCACCATCTTTCTTTCTCCTCCCTTACCTCACCCAGCCACCCACCAACTTAGCCACCTTGAACCGTCCCACCAGCCTAACCGCGTTGAACCACCCCACCAACCCAACCCCCTTGAACCACCCCACTAGCCCAACCGCCTTGAACCATCGCACACCACTTTCCTCTCTCACAACCACACACACCGCCACTCCAGCTCATCCCACCCCACCCTACCCCTGCCACCATGAAAAACTCGACCTCAACCACCCGCAGCCGCACCCAGCTCCAACCGCAACCACCAGTTCGAAAAATAATTATTCAAGGAGAAGATTTTAATCAAAAATTTCATCAAATTAATTTAGGGCTTTGTTTTGCTTTGTATTGAATTGCAAAAGCATATAGTTAATTGCAATTTTCGTTTAGAATTCAAAAAGTTTGATTGGATTAAAATAAAACCCTAAGTTTTTTCTTTCCTATTTTCTGAGATATCATTTTCGTGCGTAGATTAAAGAGTTTGATTGCAATTTAATGGAGAGGAGGACCAATGGTGGTGATGTGGAGGAGGAGCACGATTAGAGGAGCTCTATTCGCTGGTGGCTAGGTCGCGGATGGGGTGGTGGCGGCTAGAGCTTGGTTAGGTGAGTGACAACTGGAGGTTGGCTAGGTGCGTGGCTAGGTCGCGACTGGAGGTTGGCTAGGGTGGTGGCAGTTGGTGGCTGGGTGAGTGAGTGGGCCTACTGGGAGGTGAGGGAGGAGAGAGGGGGGAGTTGTGGTGGACTTGGTGGTTGTTTGGTTTTGGGGAGTGGGTTAGGTGGTTAGGACTTATTTAAGATTTGGGTTTGCTACCATATGGAAAAAACAAAGCTTTAGGCCACGGTGTGGAATTCCCAGAACCTTAGGGCCACGGTATAGAATAGGAAAACTTAGATTGCCATCGTGTGGATTTTGGTAAAACTCGATGCCACCATATAGAATTTTCCTTTAGTTTTTCATAATTTCTCTTATCTCCTTAAACATGTAATCCGTACATGTTGCAATTATCAAAGATTGACGGAAGTAGCAGAAGGAGATCTACGTTAAAACTTATGTTCTCATTTGATTATTATAGGCTATCTATGTTCTACATCCAACATTTGGATTGAAAGCAGCCGTTTTTGCTTTACAAATGGTCGTAGACAACGTGGTATGCATCCATCATATTCTGTCATTGTTCGATGAGTTGTTTTTGTTTTCTTCCTAACCTTTATTTACTGCAAGTTTTAACACGCAATAATCTAAATGTCTAGGTCTGGAAGAAAGTGGTATATGTTGATCGACTATTGCAGCTGTTCCGATATGTTCCTCGTGAGCAGTTAACCATCCCTGACTTTGTATTCCAGTTGAGTGTTCACTCTGAAGCTTTGATTTCGTTTTTTAGTGTGTGTGTGTGTGTGTGTGGCGGGGGGCTGAGAATCTTTCACAAACTCCTGTCTCCTCTGAACAATTAGGCTCTATTCTTTTGGACTTATTCTCTAGTTTTTTTATTCAGTTCAGTTTAGATCAGCTCTATTCAGTTCACCTAGGTTCTATTTAATTCAGTCCCAAAAAAACAGGGCCATAGTACTTCAAAGAATGCAGCAGTTGATGTTTACACTAGTATGCCTAGTAGGGGAAGAGGGGGGGTCTTCTATGGGTACAATTCAATGCTGATGTCTCTATTTTAATATCTGCTTGAGGGACTGGGTGAGTGCATTGGTCTTGCTTGACAGGTAAAACTTGGCTTATTTGACAAGCTCRTCGTATAACTGTTTATATTCACTCTTAAGTCTTGATTTAGCACAATTATGTTCGGTTAAGTTGTTTTTGCTTTTATCACTGGCACTCTAATATATAGAGCATAGACTGTGTGCGTACATGTACACACACAAGTTTCACTTCTTCGATGTACTTGACCCTCACATGCATGYGAGCTACTGATTATGGGCCTCTTATTTGGGGGATGAACCACTGGCATGCTTCCATCAGAGTTGTCATAAAATAAGAAATTTAGAGGATTTTTGGACAAGGTGTTGCCTTTTAATTTAATCAAGGATTGTGGATTATTTCAGACATGATTTGGAAGTAAACGGAGGAAAAGGTCTCATCGTAGATCCTAGAACAAAGTACGTGTATCAAAGACCTTAAGGCTGAAGATTTCAGGCATTTGCAGCGAAGGATTTGTGTATTCTTTTGTTCTTTGTCATTTCTCCAAACAAATAATTTGCATTTTATTTGATAGTCGATCTTGTATACTAGTCTATTTCTTATTTTCTCCATAGCCAATTCTTTCGCTTGCTTTTTTCTGTGTAGTATACTAGTCATAGAATTGTATTGCTGTAATTTGACGTACAGAATAAAATTTCTGCTTGTTTTCTGTATATATCATGGTTTTGATTACTCAACTGAGCTCCATTAGTTTCCCCGTTATTATACTGTTATTTTTCGATGGAGCCACAGGCTGCAGTCACTGAGGTATTTGGCATCTGGTTCAATAGAAGGGAATTTGATGAAATCTTGAGTTGCTCAAAAAATACRTCTCTGTTATTTCATTCCGTTTATATTTAAGACATAAATTCATACGTTGATTGTGGAAAAATGTACTAACAAAGAGTATGAATGTAGAAAAGTAACGAAGCATTATACTCTTTGATTAGGTATAAAATATTTTCCGGAAAAATGAATTCTCTTTCATTTTCCTTGTTATAAATTACTTTTTTTTTTACTTGTATCATTTCCATTTTGGGAGTTGAAGTTAGTAAATTTGACCAACATTTTCGACAAATTTATAAGGTATTCCTTGTGATTCGATTTACTTGCTACATTTGTTTTTCACATTTGTCGGGACGCAATTTTAAAAATTTATATCTCAAATTGTATGTAAAAAGTATATATATAAATGACATACTCCCTTCGTTCTACGAAGTTCATGTCAGTTCATGCGGGGTCTTGTTTGAGTCGAGTTCAGTAGTAGATTATTAATATTCAATTGTTACAATTTATATAAATGCGCAACTAAAGATATAAAACATGCATTGGGAAGCTTATAAATATTAATTGGCAGGATTTGAAACGAATCAAAAAAGACTGCACATGATTATGTTTTAATTTGCATATATAGGGAAAAAAATAAGGTTAAACTTATAAAGTGAACATTACCAATTTAGCAAATGTAGCATCTAAAGTGAATCGAAAGGAATATAAAACATTCAAGTGATATGTTGTTAGATTCATCTAAATATATAGTTTATTATAATCAATTTTTTATAATTTTTATAAATATACCATTTGAATTATTAGTAGTCAAAGTTGAGTCTTGAAAACATTGAAAAATGAAATGGTACAAGTTAAAAAAAAAAAAAAGAAAAAATTCCCTACAATAATCTAACCTTTTACCCATTTCCCATTAATAAGTCAAGCTTTAGATTATTCTAGGGGAATCTAGGGTAAGTCAAGCTTGTATGAGTATTTTCTCTTATTAAGTATTTTTACTTATTACATGTTCTAACGGTAAAAGCCAACATAATGTTGACTACTTGACTTTTAATAAAAATAAATAAAGTTTTTAAAATAATAATAATAATATTTTTTTTTTAAAAAAAAAAAAACACCTCGTCCTCTCTTCTTCCACCCAACCCACCTAAAAGGCTTAAACAATCAAAACATTTGTAGAATTGCAATCAAATGGACCAAACCAAAAATAAGAAATAGATAAGAATGCAAAGGAAAACAAGAAGAGAGAGAATACCAAAGGAAGATAGGTAAAGCAGTGCAAAGTTTGGCGCTTAGGGCGACCAAGAGATTGGTCGCCGGTTGTGGCTAATGCGGCTGTCAAGAGTGGTGTCGCAGTGGTCTTCGTAGTTTTCGGGGAAAACAAATTAAAAATGGGGTTTTTTATAGGAAAGTTATAGAGAGATGGATGATTGCATGGGTGAATTGGGTCGTGTTAATGGTTGTTTGTGGTTTGGAAAGATGGTTGTTGACTAGTGGCAGCTATGTTGACATGGTCGCTCAGCTAAGGTGGTTTGAAGGAAGATGATAGAGAAAGATTAGAGAATAAACATAGAAATAAATTATTATTTTTATTATTTAAAAAAAACAATCACAGTATGACACAACCTCCAATTAACCTACTATTTCCCACTATTGTAGGTAATAATTTWACCCAACTTAATAAAAGTTAATGCATATACAAGCTTGACTTACTCTAGAATAATCAAAAGCTTGACATTCCAGGAAAAATGATGTGCATAGAAATGGGAATTCACTTGAGGAGCCTATCACTCTACTACTTAACCCTATAGGCTTTGATATTGATAGGAGGTAAGTTTGGGTGACAAGAATCACATGGACAGCAAGTCAAGCTCATGAGGCCGAAACCCTGGATTCTATCTAGGTTAGGACTTTTAATTTCTACTCTATCTTTAAATGTTTTCTTTATATTTTTAGCTCCAAGGTTTTGGAATCCACTTGGATTTGTTTTTACTTGGTTTGTCTTAGATTAATTACTTGTTTTCGGTTTTATTTTCCTTTAATTAGAGTTTGATGTATTATAGGAAAGTTTAGAAAATATCCTATCTTCGGCTTGTRATATAGGTTAGTTAAGATATAAGTATATCCTTACCAACTTGGATATTTTCTAACCAAGTAGATATATCTCCTATCTTAGACTACAGTAGATCTTTAAGTCTATAAATAAGTCACAAGAGCTGTAAACGAAAATACAATTACATTCAATAAAAAATCAGATTTGTACATGCTTAGTAATCAATTTAGGAGGTGATTTGAGAGTTAAGTTCATTGAATTACTTAGTTCYAGAAGGTGGTCCRGGTGATTGGATCGGACAAGCAATTCGTTCTAGGAGGTGGTCGRATTTCATGACATTTCAGGTTAGTTTTCAACATCGGAACTTCAAGAAAACATTCAAGGACGGGTCTTTATTTCAAGATTGTGACGTTTTTAAAACTTGACTAAACAAAAGGATTAAGATCCACATCAATTTGGTATCAAAGCTCACAAGTTCCAGCCCGCTCAAAGGGACAAACGTTCATCAAATTCGCTGTCAGAAAATCCATTTCGCAGGTACAAAAGTTTTGATCTATTACTCTTTTGTTAATGCGACATTTTTTGTGTTTCTTTCATGTATTTAGGACTTTTATGTGTCTACTTTAAGACTGAAAATTTTGAGATTTTTTCGAGTATGTTTTCTATTTTATCTTTATTTATTCTCTCAACTAGTTCAGAATTGCTCAAATCGAGTGTTTGTTAAAAGTTCTTGATTACTACGACTTCATATTAATCATTTTCCAAAAATTCCAATTGGAGGATGTTTTCAAAACATCAAAGTTTTGATCTGAGAATTTTGGTTTTGTTTGGTACAATAACGAGTTCATCACATGTGTTTCATTATACTACAAGTTCCTGTCAACAAATTCTTAAGTTTTTAGGTATCCTACCAATTTGTGGGCTGTYATCATGGCTGAATAGTTGATGCAAAAACTTATGCATGATTTCCACACGAAGTTTGAGTTTATAGACAAAAGAACTGAACAACTACAAGATCTAATTGACGCTAGGTTCGATGCTTTTGCAAAACTACTTCTTGCGAACACCAAGAAGAAATAGCGATGATGAGTCCTCTAGTGGTGACGAGTTAGGTTGCACCAAAACAAATACAAGTACRGACATGAACCTAACACATATACGACAAAACGGTAACTTAAAAATGACGRAGACGAGAATAGTAATATAAAAAATATATTAAATTGAAGATAATTTTACAAACTTACATTTAATATAGGTAAACCAACACTTTAACAATATCACACTCGTATAAAAATTGATATAAAAAAATACTCACGTTAAAAATGATTAAATTTAAGTTTACAAATTGTCATACAAAAGTAATTTAAAATAATCTTACAAACCAAATCAAGCAAACAAACAAATAAGTAAAGCTAGCAGCGGTCGACAAATCGGCAAGGAATGGTGGAGAGTGGCAAGAGCGGCGGAAATGAAGAGGGAGAATAGGAGGTCTACTAGTATAGGTTTGTTTACTAGGTTTTTTGCGGAGAAGTGATGAAATGGGTGTTAGGTTTTAGTTTAGAATATGAGAAAACAAGTTTAGTTCTAAAAATGTGTCTAGCATGTGTTCAAAATGTGTCTGGAACTTTTCCTATCTGGGTCTGTGTGTCCTAAAAAATAATCAAAAACTTTCAAAAAATTTACCATGGGTTCATATTATCATATGATGAACCCACGTCAAATTTGGGGCCCAAAAGAGTCCATATAAARGACTTTTCAGTCCGTGTACAATAAAGTGACAAAAAGTTTTACTCATAGGAGGCTCTACGCTCGGTATTTGGGACTAGAACCTGGCAAGGAGTCATCCCCTTCACCCTTAAGGTGTGGGAGA
Source organism: Bassia scoparia (assembly GCA_008642245.1). Lineage (NCBI taxonomy): Eukaryota > Viridiplantae > Streptophyta > Magnoliopsida > Caryophyllales > Amaranthaceae > Bassia > Bassia scoparia. The sequence continues at coordinate 33,505 of SNQN01000153.1, forward strand.
AATTCTAGGAATAACCAAGTCGGGTCATTAAAACGTCGTTTTTTAGGCAAAAAAACGTGGATTATACATCACGAAAAAGGACTTCTGGACAATTTTCAGAAAAATTGTCGAAAAATTAACCAGGGGTTCATATGATCATGTGATGAATCCAAGCCAATTTTGGGGCCAGAAAAAGTTCATGTGGAGATTTTTGAGTCCACGAACGACAAAATTGACCAAACGTAGAAACGCTCGTATGACGCACTACACTCGTTTTTTGGGGCTGAAACTTGGCGAGGATTCATCCCCCTTCACCCTTAAGGTGTAGGAGAAATTTTGCACAAAATAAAGCTAAGACACCGAAACGTCGTATTTTTGGGAAAACATGAATTAYACATCACAAAAAAGGACTTTCAAACAATTTTCAGATAAATTGCAGAAAAATTTACCATGGGTCCATATGATCATACAATGAACTCATGCCAAATTTGGGGCCCAAAAGAGTCCATATGGAGCACTTTTGATTCCRCGAACGACAAAACGTCAAATGCTAGTAGATTGCAATACTCTCTGTATTTGGGGMTAAAGTTGGCAATGAATTATCCACCTTCACCCTTTAGGTGTAAGAGTAATTGTATGCAAAACCAAGTCGAGTCGTCGAAACGCCGTTTTTTTAGCGACAAACGTGGATCATACTTCATGAAAAGGACTTTCGGACAATTATCGAAAAAATTGCTGAAAAATTTATCTTGGGTTCATATAATCATATGATGAACGAACCCACGCAAAATTTGGGGCCAATCAAAAGAGTCCGTTGAAAGTGCGAGTTATACTCAAGAGGGGGGTGAATTGAGTATTGAACAAGTGTTGTAAATTTTTCGGTTGATTGAGACCASWTGAGAACCAGTCCTTATGTAGCRGAATAGTAAATGCGAGAAATAAACAACACAAAGATTTAACGAGGTTCGACTTCTAATAAGTCTACGTCCTYCACTCAYTCACTCTTTTATTAATCAACTCAGAATAACAAAAGAATACACTTGATCCAATTATGTACCTATGCACAAAAGATCCCGCAACTTCCACCTATGAAAGTTCGACTCAATCACCAACTATGGTGATTCAAATGAACTTGATCYCGGCCTGATCAAATTCCCCGGCAAACTAAACTCACAATCTGCTCAAATGACAATCTTTTTTCTCTCAAATACAAACAGCCTTACTGCTTAGAATGAGAGTAAATTGTGTCCTTAGTGTGGTATTGGATTAATTCTAGGTCAAGCCTTCGAGAGAGAGAACTTTCGCAGTTTTCATTTTACGAAAATGTCTCATGCAAAAGTGTTAGGGTTTAGGTCCGAGCAAGCTCCCTTAAGTAAGCCTTTGGCTTTGGATGTTATAGAATATTGTGTGAGAATATTTTCCATGGGATAATGGTAATAAACTAATAATCCACGGAAAATCAGTACAATATACTATAACACATTTGCCATACTTAAGATTTCTCCCTTATACGAAACCCTAACCATCCGTGTATTTTCAAAATCATTTTTGCGTGAAAATAAACTTTCCAAAAATAAGGATGTTAAGAAGTAAACTTGAGAGGACTGGTTTGGATCTGTTTCCAGACAGTTCCAGTCAACTCAGTTTGCTTGTAATTGTATATAATGAGCAACCAAAGTTCCTTATTATATACAACTAGATCATCTCTCTAACTTAACCTTTATAGTGCATTTAAACAATCCAAATACCTGTCTCTTATACACATCTAGATGTGTATAAGAGACAGACATTGCATCTAAGACCTAACTATGTCTCTTGTATACTTGGTCTTCATGCAAACTTCAAGACTTGGCTTCATGAGCTTTGTCTTTACATTCATTGAACTTGTGACTTTGTACCTGCACATGCAAACAGAAACTTGCATACATATATAGTTCAATGTGGTTTGTCATCATTCAAAACTCAAAGTGTGAACTTGACATTCATATGGGGGACTTCTGAGTCCACGAACGATAAATTGACAAAACATTGAAACGCTCATAGTAGTCACTATGCCCGGTATTTGGGGCCGAAACATATTGATGGATCATCCCCCTTTACCTTTAAGATGTTGGAGAAATTCTAGGCAAAATTGAATTGGGTCACCGAAACGTTGTTTTTTGGGCGTTAAACGTAGTTCATACATCACTAAAAACGAACTTCTAGATAAATTTTGAAAAAAAAAATTTGCCGAAAAATTGAACAGGGGTTCATATGATAATATGATGAACACACGCCAAATTTGGGCCCCAAAAGATTCCATATAAGGACTATTGATTCCTCGAACGACAAAACCGACAAAACGTCGAAATGCTCGTAGGAGACACTACGCTCGGTATTTCAGGCCGAAATTTCGATTCGAATCACCGAAACATCTTTTTTGAGCCAAAAAYGTGGTTTATACATGACAAAAAAGGACTTTCGAACAATTTCAAAAAAATTACCAAAAATTGAGCATGGATTCATATGATCATATGATAAACCCACGCCAAATTTGGGGTCAAAAAGAGTCCATACGGGGGACTTTTAAGTCTGCGAACGACAAATTGACAAAATGCTTAAACACCTATCAGAGGCATTACTGTAAAACCCCACTGGGGATAACAGGAGYCCACTAGTAGATATTGTCCTCTCTGGGCCCTAGCCCTCAAGGATTTGCTTTGGTGTGGACTTGTCCCACCCAAAAGGCCTCTACTACGTTGAGGTATCAATCTACTCTCTATAGTAGACTTCGTTCTCCTCACATTTGCTATCTTATCCTTCCCCAAAACGCCTATAAATACATGCTCTCAGTGCTTAATCGAACATCAACAAAAATCAATATTCGATCAACGAAAATTAGTATTGGAAGTGCAATTCAAAGCTCTCAAAAGTCTCGCTCTCATTCAAATTCAATCCACAAACACAAATCACTCTCAAAATCAAAAGTCTCTCAAATTCATCGCAGCTTTCGGAGTCGTATCTTTGCAGATTTAGCGATTCAATTGGAAGCAAAGCTTTTGATACTCTAACCTTGCTTTGTTTTCTTTTTCTTTGGTAGCGATACAAGGTGAGTAAATTCATATATATTTGACTTTTGATTTCTATATATATTCTTTTTTATCATTGCTCCAATGATTCTTTCGATTGCTTAAKCAAGACTTAAATTTGCTTAAATCACATTAAATTCAGATTAATTATGAACGAACGGATTTTCGGCACTATATTAATTTGATTAATTCGAAGTGGTCAATCGTTAGGATAGGTAGCGATGCATGCATAATAGAAATCAAATCTTGTAATAATATTAGTTTAGTGCGCTTTTTAAGGTCAAGTCGATAGGCTCTTTGAATTCAATGATTATTATTTATGGAACTACAATGAGACYGAGCTAGTAAAGGCCACTACATGCGGGCGGATTGGGTCAAAGATCTTATCCATACCATGTCCCCGAACCCACACTCTGGTTACCAGACCAAACAGTGGGGCCATTAGTTTGGYAYCAATGTTTCGGGCATCCATGATTAACCTGTATAGGCACGGTGGCGATCCTCACTATCGACAACACACCCCAACGCTCTCGCGTGCGGGATCTATGGCTCAAGCCCACAATTCAAAATTGACGTAAGCCCTATGAGGGCACACGCCTACAGTACACCGGAATGTTCCCTGGATCTGATACCATMTGTAACACCCCACAAGTAGATATTATCCTCTATGGGTCCTAGCCCGCAAACGTTGATTTTAGCGTCAAAAACGTGGATTATRYATCACGAAATTGAGTTCACCGGACCAATTTCTGTCGAAATCACAGTAGAATCTAAGGTTGGTTCCCACAACCATATAACGATGCCACGGAAGATTTGGGGCCAAAACTAGGACATATGATAGGGTTTCAAAATCCGCAAATGACCGAACTAACAAAATGTTGAAACCATCGTATGAGGTACAAGACTCACCATTTGAGTTTGAAACTTGGTGAGGAACCATCCCTCGTCACCCTTAATGTGTGGGAGAATTTATTGGCAAAACCAAGACGGGTCCCCAAACGTCGATTTTAGGGCCAAAAACGTGAATTACATCACGAAAAGAAGGTCTATGAACCAATTTCTGTAGAAATTGCTGAAAAGTCTAAGGTTGGTTTCCACAACCATATAACGATGTCACGCAAAATTTGGTGCTATAACTAGGACATGCRATGGGATTTTGAAGAATGCTAAAAAGACGAAATGCTCGTAGGAGACATAACACTCGCCATTTGAGGCCGAAACTTGGTGAGGAGTCATCCCTCGTCACCCTTAAGATGTGGTAGATGTTCCATACAAAACCGATCCAGATCACTGAAACGTCGATTTTAGCGCCAAAAACGAGGATCATAGATTACGAAAATGAGGTCTCCGAACAATTTCTGTTGAAATTTCCAAAAAAAAACTATTGTTGGTTCCCACAATCATATACCGATTTTACRAAAAATTTGGGACCCAAATTAGAACATATGAATAAGGGATGCAAATGGGGCAGGGCGAGGCGGGTATTGCATTTCCCATCCCCATCCCCGTCTTCGTCCCCGTCGTTGGTATAAATTTTATCCCCATCACCCATATGGGTATCCATCCCCGTCTAATACCCATTGTACTCGCCCCATCACCCGTGAAATCCCCATCAAATACCCACCTATTGCAACTATTTTTTATATTATGATTTCTTTGAATAATTGAAAAATACAACAGGTCAAACTAGAAACACGATTCGATGAAGGAAATAAAAATTATACAGAGTAAATTTCTTTTGTATAATGCGCTTTCTTAATTAATATTAAAAAAAACCCWTAATTTTATAACGCCTTAAAGTTTAGTACACAGTACAAATGTACAATAGTTGTATAACACATTAATAAATACAATTTTAGCCTTTTAATACATAATGCATGTGGCAGAGCGGGGATGAGGCGGGGCGGGGCGGGGTATTGCTTAAAAACCATCCCCATCCCCATCCCCATCCCAGCGGTGGGTATAAGTTTTATACCCATCCCTGCCCCATCACCCATCAAACAAAGACCCGGCGGGGATGGGCGGGTCTCCTATTTGACCCGCCCCGCTTGCATCCCTACATATGATGCGGTTTTGATCGAAGGCTGCAAACGACCGAACTTATAAAACGTCGAAACGCTTGTAAGAGGAACAACTCTCATTATTTGAGACTGAAACTTGGCGAGGATCTATCCCTCAACTCACTTAAGGTATGGGAGAAGTTTTGGGAAAAATTGAATTGGTCTCCGGGACTAATTTCTACGAAATTGCTGAAAAGTGTACGATTAATTACCACAACCATATAACGACACTATGCAAAATTTGGGGGAAAAAATAGGACATATGATGGAACTTTGAAGGCCGCAAACTTATTAAAATAAAAAAAAAAAAGGTCGAAATGCTTGGAGGAGGCACAACACTCGACATTTGAGTCTGAAACTTCGCAAAAAACCATCTCATATCACCCTTATGGTGCGAGAGAATTTATGGGAAAAACTAAGTYGGGTCACAAAAACGTCTATTTTAAGGCAAAAAATGTGGATTATACTTCACGAAAATGATGACACCAGAACAATTTCTACGAAATTGTCGAAAAGTCTACAGCTGATTCCCACAACATTATAACGATGCCACGCAAATTTATTTATTTTTTGGGGGGGGGGGGGGGGGGGGAATAGGACATATGATAGTGTTTCAAAGGCCCCAAACGACCGAACTAACAATACGTCAAAACGCTCGTAGGAGGCACAACACTCGTCATTTGAGACTGAAACTTGGTGAAGAGTCATCCCTCATCACCCTTAAGGTGTGGGAGAAGTYCTGGGCAACACCGAGCTAGGTCACCTAAATTTTAAATTTAACGCCAAAAAGTGGATTATACATCACGAAAATGAGGTATACAGATCAATTTCTGTCGAAATTGCTAAAAAGTCGAAGGTTGGTTCCCACAACAATTACTGTCACACAAGATTTGGGGCCAAAACGAGAATCTATGATAGGGTTTCAAAGGCTGCAAACGACCGACCGAATAATTTTCGAAGTAATTGCCGAAAATTGTATCAYGAGATCACATGKTCATATCACGAACCCACGCAAAATTTGGGGCTAAAGGAGTCCATATAAGTTACTTTTGARGAYAATATTGCTCAAACTACCAGGCGACTAAATGCTCAAAGGAGGCACAGCAGACGTCATTTTGGGGTTAAGACTTGGCGAGTGATCATCCCTTATCACACATGAGGTGTGGGAGAATTTTTTGGGAAAAATAAGATAGTGTCTGGAATGATGTTGTTTTAGGTTCGAAACGAATACTCCAYGGAAAATGGACTTCAAAATTTTTCGAAAAAAATGCCAAAAAATGAACCATGGGCTCACGTGGTTATATAATGAACCCACACAAAATTTGGGGGCCAAAGGAATCCATATGAGTTACTTTTGAGGTCGTTATCACTCAAACTATCGGGCGACGAAATGCACGTTGTAAGCACAACACTCGTCGTTTGGGGCTGAAACATGACAAGTGATCATCCCACATCACCCTTATGTTGTGGGAGAATTTTCTAGGCTAAACAAGATGGTGTCCCAAATGATGTCATTTAGCGGTCGAAATGAAGATTTTAATCCACGAAAAGTGGATTTCCAAACTATTTTCGGAAAAATTCCCAAAATTACACTATGGTCATATGATGAACCTATGCAAAAATTGGGGGTCAACGGAGTCCATATGGATTACTTTTAAAGCAGTTATCGCACAAATTACCGAGCATCGAGATGCTCGTGGGAGGCACAACACTCACGATTTAGGGCTGAAATTAAACTTTGCTAGTGTTCATTCCTCATCACCCTTGAGGCGTGGGAGAATTTTCTGGGCAAAATTAGACGGTGCCTAGAATGACGTTGTTTTGGGATCTAAATGTAGATTATAATCCAGGTAAAAATAAACTTCGAGACAATTTTTCGGAAAAATTGTCAAAAATTTAACCGCGGGTTCACATGGTCATACGATGAACCCATGCAAAAATGGGGACAAAGGAGTCGATATTGGTTACTTTTGACACCGTTATCGCTCAAACTACTAGGCAACAAAAAAAAAACTAAAATAGTAAAACTTTTTGAAACGTACGAAAAAAGAAAATGTACTTAGTGTCTGTTTACATTAGTTGAAAATAGTTTCACTAAAACTAAAATACTTCCTCCGTTTCTTAAAAATTGTCTCAGTTTCCTTTTAAGAAAATTTCACAACAATTGCATCACTTTGCTTTTTTTTTTTCCAATGTTGGTATGGGGACCACAATTAAAATACTAATTCTTCTCTCTTTTATGTGGGGACCACAATTAAAATACTATTTTTTCTCCCGCTACTTTATTAAAATATTTATCAATACACCTACTTTAACCTCTTTACCTCTCTTTTGGTCCCCACTTACACACCTCATCACTCACCAAATTTTGCCTCGATTTCCTAAAAAACCAAAGTGAGGCGATTTTTGAGAAACGGATGAAGTATTTAGTTTTAGATTAATATTAATCTTGGGATTAATATATAACTATTTAGCTATTTATTATTGAGATTAATATTTAACTATTATTAATAATATATCTTACTCTGTATTATCTTTGAATTAATATCTAACAATTTAACTTTGAATTGGATTAATATTTAAATATTTAACTATTTGATCTTGGTATTAATATTTAACTTTAGATTAATATTAATATTGGGATTAATATTTCGCTATTATTAATTATATATCTTTGGATTAATATTTAACTATTTAACTTGGGATTAATATTAATATCGGGATTAATATTAATTTTGATATTATTATTTAACTATTTAATCTTTGGATTAATATTTAACCTAGGATTAACTATTTAACTATTGATTAATGATATAACTTGAAAATTTTCGATTAATGTTATTAAACTATTTAATCTTCTACTCCCTCTTATTTTTTATTAGTTGTTACATTTGCTTTTTTTTTTTTACCGTTTTTAAGACTTGAATTCAAATTATCATATCTTCATTTGTTAATATGAAAAAAATTTAAAATTATATCTTTGGAAAATATAGGACAATATGAGTCAAACAAGATCTCCTATATTTTTACTAGTTTTCTGGTGCACTATATCTGTCTCTTATACACATCTAGATGTGTATAAGAGACAGCTATACGTGCCTAGTTAAAACTTACGTGAAAAAATATGTTATTATATATTCAAATTAGACGGTCTTTGATTTCAATGTACAATGATAAGTTCGAAAATTATGTTAGGTTTTATTATATGTTTGTCCTTTTAGTTATTACCATAAATTTTTTAAGTTAGTTTTTTTGGTAATTTATTTTTTATTTTTAAATTTGGTAAATTTTAAACTTTTTTCATATGCAAATTTTAAAATCGGAAAGGAATTAATTGAGGGAACATTAAATACGCAATTTTTCATTTACTAAAGGGGTAAATAAGACATTTCATAGGGGACACCATAGCTCCCTTTGGCTTATATAATAGAGATATATAGATACATGTATTGTTTTTAAATTTATTCTATATTAAATGTGGTTTTACCACTTTATAAAATTTATTGATTAACTTTATAACTTATTTGATCTCAAATTTGTATTTATTTCATAATTTTTTATTAAGATATATAATAAAAATTTTAACAAATGTAATTGTACATTGTAAATTGTCAAAAATTGATTACGTAGTAAAAAAATTCATTAAGGGTATGATATTAATCTCATTTGGACACCATTATCTCCTCCCTTAGCTTAGAGAGATACTAATTTTATGTGCACGCGATACATGCATAGATCCGTGAAAATTGTATTCCATGAAAAATGATTTTATGGTATGGAGTATACATAATCAAATTAAAATGTTTATAGTTAATCAACAATAGAATTTATTTGAATTGTAATTATTTTGAAAATAATTATGACTTGAAATTCAAAAAAAGTATCATATATGTTTTCATCTAATTTGGAATAATAGTCATTTTTCACTAATTAACTTACATAATAAATGCATTTTCTATTTTAAATTATTGAATAAGTAAAGGATAGTTTAGGCACATCAATTAATAAATTTTTAAAATTCATTAAGGGTATAAAAKACATTTAAGAGGGGGGACACCATCTTCCTCCCCCCTTCCCTTATATAATAGAGATTTACGTTTATAAAACTAAAGCAAGTCAAAGATTACAAGTGAATAGTATCATTTGTCAGCATGTTAGCAATTATTAAGATCAAAATGAGTAGTTTTTTGGGTTCACACTAAATATTCTCTTCCTTTCAAGTTTCAACTATTTGTGCGCCACAAATTTTGTTTAAATATCCATCAACACCTAGTTACTTCTACCAAAATTTGCATTAAAAAATAAAGTACGGAGTAACATTTTGTAACCTTCAAAAAAAAAATCCAATCTAGCGTGTCTTTGTTTCTTTGATTATTCCAAATTTTTGATAGCAATCTTTCAATTTACAATAGTGTAATACTGAGGATTTCCCATTCAATCCAATGGATTGACAATCCAGTGACATTATCATTATTTTTGGTACTTTAAATTTGTGGCACATGACTTTTAATGACAATATTATAAATAAAATATTCCATTTATTTACCAAAATATCATCCCTCAACGAGCTTCAACCTAATTTTACAATGTTTAAAAATGGCGGGAATTCGTTTAACCAAAGCAGACACCAAATTAGAATCATCCTCATATGATGAATCAATTTTTTTCCCATTTGTCAAAGCAAATCCCTAATTCCTTCACCAAATACCCGCATCAATGTAGGGCAATTTCTCTTTCTTCATTCCAATTTCTGCGACAATCTTCTCCCACGTTTTACACCACCCAAAGTTCCATACAGCAGACCAAAGCTTCAATGCGCTACATCTCTTCAAATCCAGCTTATCTTCTTCTGGGTACTTGCAAAAATCTCCCGTCTTTGTTAAAGGTTCATGCTTTACTCACTGTTCATGGCTTAGCTAATGACCTTCTTTGTCTCACCAAATTGGTGAGTTTGTATGGTTCTTTTGGGTATATGAGTTTTGCTCGTAAGGTGTTTGATAGAATTCCTAACCCAGATTTTTATTCCTTTAAAGTTATGATTAGATGGTATTTTCTGAATGAAATGCACTCTGAGACTATATTGTGCTACAAGTGTTTGAGGAAATGCCTGAGAGAGAGTGATGATATTGTGTTCTCTATTGTGTTGAAGGCTTGTTGTGAGTTGAGGAATGTTGAAGAGGGAAAGAAAGTGCACTGCCATATTGTTAAGGCTGGTAATCCTGATAGTTTTGTGCTCACTAGTTTAGTTGATTTGTATGCTAAGTGTGGGGAGATTAGCTCTGCCAGCAATGTTTTCGAGGAGATCAAGGATAGAAATGTTGTTTCCTGGACTTCATTGATCTCAGGTTATGTTCAGAATGATTGTTCTGAAGAGGGTTTGATTTTGTTTAATAGGATGAGGGAAAGTCTTGTTGATGGGAATCATTTTACATTAGGGAGCTTATTAATGTGTTGCGGGAAGTTGGGAACTTTGCATCAAGGGAAGTGGCTTCATGGGTATGTRATCAAAGCTGGGATTAATCTAAATTCGTTTTTAGCAACCTCCCTTCTAGATATGTATGTAAAATGTGGGAGCGTTAACGATGCTCGTTCTGTATTCGATGAGTCCTGTACTGCTGATGATCTTATCTCGTGGACTGCTATGATAGTTGGGCACACTCAATGTGGCCAACCTCGTGAGGCCTTGAGGTTATTTACAGACAAGAGGCGAGCTAATATTTTGCCCAATTCCATGACCATGGCTAATGTACTTTCAGCTTGTTCTCAACTCAGAGATTTGAGTATGGGCAGGTCACTTCATTGCCTTGCAATTTTGCATGGTTTTGAAGATGTTGATGTCAAACATGCTCTCATTGACATGTATGCAAAATGCAACCTTATTGAAGAGTCTCAGTATATATTTAATTCAATGAAGAACAAGAACATTGTTGCTTGGAACTCAATAATTTCAGGGTATGCTCAAAATGGATATGCCTATGAAGCCCTAAAACTCTTTAATCAAATGACATTAGAGCTCGTGTCTCCAGATGCAGTGACATTAGTTGGCGCTGTCTCTGCTTGTGCTTCAATCAATGCTATGAAAGTTGGTTCTTCTTTACATGCTTTTTCAATCAGGGAAGGTTTGTCGTCTGTCAACCCTCATGTCGGCACAGCCCTTCTAAACTTTTATGCCAATTGCGGGGACAAACTATCTGCACGTAAAGTTTTTGATGAGATGGGATCAAAAAATGAAGTGACATGGAGTTCAATGATTAGGGGTTATGGGATGCATGGTGATGGTGAGGAGTCTGTTGCTTTGTTCAAAGATATGTTAAAGGAAGATGTGGCACCTAATGAAGTCATATTTACTGCAGTTTTATCAGCATGCGGCCACACAGGAAATGTTGGGGAAGGATGGAAACATTTCGCTTCAATGTGTCGAGAGCATAACTTTGTGCCTACTATGAAACATTATGCTTGTATGGTGGACATATTGGCTCGTTCAGGAAAACTAGAGGAAGCCGTAGACTTCATGGAAAAGATGCCTGTTCAGCCAGATATCAGTGTCCTAGGAGCATTTGTCCATGGATGCAGCCTCCATTCCCAGTTTGAACTTGGTGAGATTGCAGCAAGGAGAATGCTAGACATGCATCCTCATGAAGCTTGTTACTATGTTCTTCTGTGTAAATTATATGCTTCTGATGGAAGATGGGAAAAGGCAGATGAAATCAGAAATTTAATGAAGGAGAGAGGGTTGAGCAAGTCGCCTGGTTGGAGTTCCTCAGAGATGGTTGATTGTGATCAGCTTTCAACTTTCCAACTAACATCTGTTGGWTAAAAGCCTTAAAAGGAGATGAATCACTGACTTAAAGGCRGTTGATGGTAACTTTTGCAAGATTTCAGGCTTAACAAGATGATGAAGAATCCGGAATGACCATCTTTGGATCTTGCTTGCTGCTGTCGATGCACCAGAGCCAGCAAAGGACCATGTCACTCTGCCAAGGTCTGCTTTCAGGAGCAGAACTGAAGGTTTTGCATTCTGGTCCTTTCTGCAAACAAGCTTACAAGTCTGAAGGTTCAAATGTGTCGCTCGCCATGAATCCATGATCAAAACTTGTAAGCAGGAAACAAAACATCATTAATTGATGATTGTTGATTCAGTAGTTGGCAGGCTTGAAGACTTCGAAAGGAGAGGTTCTGCATATCAGGATTCATATATGTGAAAGAGCTAATTGTCACTTGGGTATGGAGTTGTTACAATGGAGGGGCTGCTTTATATTTTGCACAAGCACTTCTTTTCTGCAATTTTGCAAATTGTAAGCATGTCAGCTAAATCATGTAATAGCTGCTAAATTTCCAGTTAAGAAATCTTACACATTGTACTCCGTAGTTGTACCTATTAATCCTATGAATCTATGATGTTACTGTATTGTATAAACAGTTACAAGAAATCTCCCAATATACTCGTAAAAGATACAACAAATGGGTCGTATTAAATGGGTYGTAATATATACAACCCACAGAGTTGTCAATAAGAACTAATATATTTTCTAATATAGGAAAAAAGATGAAAATTTATGACAAAATYAYGCATCGATCGGTATTAATTATGCCTATTTAATGCTAATTTTTTCTTTATTTAGCTCTTAATGACAACCTTAGGGGTTGTATTTATCAAATTCTTTTTTTATACATACATAAGAGATGTTAGTGTCGATCAATTAGTAGTAGAAAGTAGTAGAACAAGGTAAACTGTGATAAAAAAAATTATTATTTTATTCAAATAAGCTACAAGTGTGAGGATGARAATYAATTTCGAAAACGGAAGAGAAGATCTGACCAATTGAAGTATCCCTCCCTTGAAACTAAAAAAAATTACTTGTAGCTAGAGCTTAGAAGAATAGAAGTGCCTTCACCTGGATCTGAAAAGTCAACAATAATTCATTAATTTCGATTTTTGCGAAATATATACGGACATACAGTATAAGATTAGATGAACGGATGCTGTACTTGTAAATTTATTATGACATGAATGAATACTGAGTATGTATAATACTTGGTAAGTCAAAATAGCAATTAAGATATTGTTCATAAGTTTAGCAGTTTAACCACCAAAAAGACTATTTTCCAGAAAGAAACCCATGGCATGTTTGGAAATTGGAATCAGTAACATATTGCACCAGCGAAAATAACTCACACGTTACAGCAAGGAAACCCTCACGAGATCACACTAATATTCATGAAACTGAACTTAACTCACATGCAAGATACATGTGACTTTCTTGGTAAATTTCTATTACTACTCAATAGGTGTGACATCACATTTTCAATTTCACATTTTCAGTTAAAACTTAAAAGCATAACGCAGACCATTTGGTCATTGACATTTGACAGTGTAGTTAAAGATGAAACACAATTGTTCACATAAACACAGTAATCACAATTAATTACTGCCTATTAACATGAATGACCGTTTGCAAGACCGGCCGTCAAGAGAAGGATAAAATGACGTTTGATTCGAAAATGTGGGTGCAACAACCCAATGACTTGAGCAAGTGGCTTAGTTAATTGACAAGCTTGACTGTAATACTGTGGTTGTAGTCGTACATACCAAATACATTAATTAGACAGCAAAATCCCAACCAAGTATGTAGGGTCCAAAGGATGATATCCTACTACAGATGCGGAAGCACATGGCCACATTATTATATAACTCATGCTTTAGACTTTAGACTTTATCATAGGATTGCATACAAAAAGAAAACATTAATTGAGCTTCTTTCTTCTTCTTTGTTTTCAATTTTGGTTTTTTTGGCTCAGGGAACAWAAGGGAATCTAACATTTATGAAGGTATTTTTGACTRTGTATCTCAAAGCACACAAATGTGCCATCATTTTGTGCAAAAGGTCACACAACATTCCCTAGYCATCCTACCTGCTTGAAAAGCTGATTTTGCCACCGGACTGAGTGTGTGTTGCAGTCACGCGACTGTCGCGGCTGCAGAATCTGATAATGCACCCTCTTCCTAAATAAACAGCTGAAGACAAGCACACAGGTGCATTGTCTATTTCGGTTCAATAAGCTCATGCACATAAGCAAGGAGGCCTAGAACAAGAAACCCCATGCAACATTATTCATGAAACAATACAAAGTTGGTTGCAAAGACATAAATTTCAGGGGACCCAAATTTTGGGCTACATGACATGTACAAAGACAATCCCCTTTTCACTACAAGTTAAAAAAAAAAAARAAAAAAAAAAAAAAAGGAAAATCTCATATCCAAATGCCTTGACGAACAACTCTACTCGAGTATATTTCTCTCTATAGTTTCCTCGAATCATAAATCAGAAAGAGCATCCCACCAAATAAATTAGGTCAGGGGGACAGTAGGAGGTGCAGCATTGCCTGCAGGGCACCTCTGTCTCCTGGGACGTCTAGTTGTTTTACCCCATCCCGTCAGGCTTCTATCCTCCAAAACCGCTTCCGTATTGCTGCTCTGCAGATTCTGCTGCTGTTGCTGCTGTTTCAATGGCGGAAGGGCACACACTGTGCTTACTGGTGCATGGACTGCTGCAGAAACAGACCGTCGTCTGCCTCTAGCACACCCATTTCTAGTGGCATTCCTCCGATTCGGCCCGGAATGCCAGGGATGACCATTAGCTCTCATTAAGCCTCCAAACATTTGAAGGTCTTCAGTTACTTCGTGCCTTGAAAGTGATGTAAGGCCAGGGAGAATGTCTCTCTGAAAGTCCCTTCTTTGCCTTCCTCTTCGACCTTGACCTTTTCTTGTTCTAGTTGTAGTTAACAGACATGTTTTTTCTTCAACATTTGGGACTTCTGGAAAGCTCGGTATAGGAAAGTACTCCTCCTCACTGCACTCTTTCTGTCTCAAAGTCATCAATTCAAACTCGTCAAGAACTTCGGGTAACCAATCCCCATTTTCGAGTTCAACTCCGTTAGAACAAGCGATATYGACAAACCACTGAAGAGGATCACCAATTTCAGTTTCTTCTACTTCTAGGCAAGTTGAAACCTCAGTTTGATTTAGGTCAACAAATGATGAAATGGCAACTAATGCTGCTGCTGCTGATGTGGCAAATTCGATTTCTAAATCAACAGCTTTATTATTATTACTATTATTATGGAATAACTCCGGCTCTTTCACTGGATCCTTYATTGAAGAATCTTCATCAAAAGGAATGATGTCCTCGTCTTCAAGGATGACTGGGGCTTCCAAATCAATGCCGGTGTCAACCCTAGTCGGGGTTCTGTTTTCTGGAACAGAGGTTTCACATAGAACATCTTCCTCAGTTATGCAGGAATTGAGATCAAAATGATGTCTGAGAGTAGAAGATCCAGTTTGAATTTTCTCCTCTATAATGACAACTTCATCTTCTGTGGGGTCACAAGGTAAATTCATGTCAAAAACAACTTTTCTCACACTACCCTCGTCCTTGTTTCCTGAACAATGGTGAGTAACCAAAGGGTTTGAAGCCTCTTTCTTAGGTGTTGGGGGGTTTTCATATATGGGTACCCCAAGAATTTTTCTGCTGCTATCAAGCTTTTTGGCTTTAAAATCACCCTCGCAAGAATTTGATGCAACTGAAGAACCCCACCGAGAAAGAGATGATTCAAGTGAGTTATGTCCTTTCCTTAAATTCTCTGCCTCATTACTRCAAGCTCCCTTTCCTCTCAGCCATGGCAAAACAGCTATAGGATCCGTCGACTTCTGATCCTTATCTATGATACTAACACCTTGCTGGTTAACGTGATTGTCAGATATGCCATTTGGAAGAGCCACATTCAAGTTCACATCTTTTATTGGACTCACATCAGGGTAACTTGTAGCCTTAAAGTAGTTGATACTGGAACAGGGAACCTTTTTATCCCGATGATTGCTATTWACATAATCAGCACCTTTGTAAGCATATGATGAACCTTCATAGAACCCATTTCTCACAGGTGTTTCAGTCCCCAAAACCGAAGGGCTGCTATTTAAGTTCCACTTATAATTACCAAACAAGTCATTGCTTTGTGCCGACGATTGAGGACTCTTGCTCAAGGTAGCAGAAGTTACATATGGATTTGTATGAAGTGACATGGATTTTTGGCCCATGAAGCTGCCGGGTTTTCCCCAGGATGAGGCACATTGATCCCATGACTTACCTAAGTCAGAGGGATGGCAAAATCCAGTTTTATTTGAAAGATGAGAAGCAACTGATCCCTGAAGATTGTAGCCAGGCAAAGAAAAATCTCTGTCKGATTTTTCTACACTGGCACCAGATTTTGCTTTCCATGGACTTCCCTTAACATGATCACTGGTCAGAAAAGCAGGAGGTTGGCAGGGTTGATCAAGCATAAAATGAACTGGCTGAGATGGTACGGGCACTTTTTCTGGACAGACTCTTTGATTGAACGATCTCGCGCTGCCTTTATTTTCTAAATACAAACACAATATAATTATAAGCAACAGCCAGACAACTATATAGATCACGTGAAGAAAAAAAAAAAAAAAAAAAAAAAAAAAAAAAAAAAAAAAAAAAAAAAAAAAAAAAAAAAAAGCCAAACAAGAAGACGCGAGAATTAAGCACGGTTGTGCTGCTAGAGATTATGTATAGTCATACACCATATAGAAGGGAACCATGTTTTGGAGTAACTAAATTATGCATAAAACACATTAATTACCTGATTCTAATGCATAGCCAAACCAGTCAAGAGCATTAGCCCTGTTTTCAAGGTGTAAATTGTTCAAAGCCCCATCCATGTTACCATTTTTTGGATTCTGGGGTACGTCCTTGGATGAACTCATGTGTCTAGTAGAAAGATCCCTGTATGGAGAGTCAAAATGATTGCCACCACGGCGCAAGAAATCAACAGATGAGACTGAGGTTGCTTCTTCCACAAGTAAAGGCTCATTCAAGTCCGCCAAAGCCCTAGGTTTACTGACATGCAAATCAGATCTTAATGCATCTCCCTGGCATTCCGTCTTTCTAGGATAGTCCGGAAAAGGTTTCCCATTACTCACTGCAAACTTTTTGTTCTTATCAGGAGATGAGCTTGGGTTATCATAACCTTTTACATCATTGAATTGTTCGACTTCATCTGTGTCGATATATTCATCAGCTGGCAGTGTCAGATCAAGCATTCGTCGTCTGTGTTTTGTGGGTCTAGACTCTGACTCTGAATTCTTCGGGCTATAGCAATTWGGAAATGAACTTGGACCAGCTTGTATGCTCTTTCCTTTGGCAGAATACGGAGTCAGCTGGACAGCATCAGGAACTGAAATGGGAGGTCTACCACAAACTGAGTTTGACAACGGCATGTTTTGAGCATTCCATCTTTGCACATCCTCGTATTGCATTTGGGACGGTACAGGGCTTGAAGAAGATGAAGTTTCATAAGGAGTTCGCCGTTTATATTGCTCTTTTCTCCTGGCTTCATCCATCAGATCTCTTTGTACTCTGTACAGTCGGTGCAGCTCATAGACCTGGATAGCAACCGATGTAAATTKTAGATTTTATTATCTTTATAAGACAAAGTTATTTAGATTCAACAACAATTCGCAATTGGTATRCATACTAACCTGATTCTTGAATACTGCTTCATGCTCAAGCATTGTTTGCTTTACAACATCCTTTTCGAATCCTGGCTGTGAATCAGCAACTGTCCTAGGCAGAAAACCATACAAAAATTGTCCGTTGGATAAGTTGCTCTCACCAAAACAAGAAGTCCAACTAGCACCATTAGATTCRCGATTTAGATCCTTCATTGAGTAATGTGCAGGCAAGTAATTCTCAATCTGCACTTTTGTTCCCATTCCTGCCAATTTTATGGCAAATAATCCAGATAAGAAATAACACCACTAAATTACACTCTGTCAACAGTCATTTCGCAGCAGCTATGGCTTGCATAGAATATACAGAGACCACCAGCCTTAAAMCTTTTACCAAGACACATTGTGCAATTACTTACACGTAGCACATTAAGTAATACAACATAAACATCATTGCAGATATCAGTAGCTCAATGTCCAACAGAATATGACAGCTTGACCTCATAATAWAGGATTTCAACAAAGAACCTTGCACAATATGGTATTGGCAGTGTTTGCATATAATTCAGCAAGAAAAGTTCATAGGAGTATAAGTTGACAAAAGAGACCACATGTTTTATGCACGACCCCGACACCCATGTCAATAATAGGAAGTCGGGTCATGTTGACTAGTTGAGCTGTCGTAGGAAACTAGGATCTATGACAAAACTTGGATAGAGAATTCATGGCAGGCATAACAATCATAATAAACTAGAACTCGAGTTACGTGAAAGAAAAAATTCCCACCGGGTTATAATACTCACGAGGCAAAGCCATTGATTTTTCTGTGAAACAAAGTACTTCAATATCTCAACATATCACAGGGAAAGATAGAACATAAAGCCCTACAATGAACACACTCTTTTCTTCCATATTCCCCGCCAATGCATATTCAGTTAAATACTCTTCATATATTTCCATCTTACAACTTGTAATCTAGGATCTATAACTAAACTAACAAATGCACCATACTTTCCTGTTTACTACATCTACYGACCATAACCCTAATTTTCTAGAAACACTTCCTACTAAGTCATTCAAATCATTTTATCAACTCTCCTCACTATAACTGCAGTAAAGGGTGCATTCCTGGCCTACTGCCATCCATGTTGTTCAACAATCAAAAGATAAACCACACTATCTGCATTACCAACTTCATTAACAACATTTTCATTTCAAAGTAAACATCTATCCTTCGATCAAAAATGTCCACCAACAACTGCCCCCACATAACCCTTAAATGTAACCTCGCCTACCAAGATTTCATTCCATAAAGAAAACATGTGTTCATAATGTATGAGCAATTAGATCATCTGCCACTAAAAATTAACTAGGGCTGGGGAAAACCTGTCTCTTATACACATCTRSMYCCACATAACCCTTAAATGTAACCTCGCCTACCAAGATTTCATTCCATAAAGAAAACATGTGTTCATAATGTATGAGCAATTAGATCATCTGCCACTAAAAATTAACAGTAATCTACATGGAAACCTCCAATACAACGCTTTAAAGGGAAGCAACAAACGATAACAACAGCATTTGCAAATTTTAATGTTCATTCAGTTGAAAAGGCAATCTTAGTAATTGATGAAATTCAACAGCCTCTTGAGTTTATACTCTACAAATGGCAACCATGCTACAATGTAAAACATGCTTCAAAACTTCAAAAAGAAACTCCACCACCTGATAGCATGGATATCCCAAGGAACAAGGATCATATATTCAAAATCAAAGAACTCCATCACCTGACAGCCACTGCCTGAGGCACCAACAGCCTATGTGACATCTTAAGTAGAGACCACTCATAGCCAACACTGACACTGACTTCGATTTTAATATTCATCATAAACAAAACCAATCAATTTAGCTTCAACTCATCCCAAGTAAATAAGGTCCAAAACTGCAATATATTAACATCGCAATGAGGGGCTGAATATATCAACAGCACCAGAAATTCAGAACCTCATACATGCTTGAAAGTAATKCCAAATTAATCAGATWACTGACTTAACTATGTAGTAGAGCAGCAGCATCAAATTACAGAAATGATGGAATCTCAGATGCAAMCTTGAAGGCTTATAAAGTCTAGAAAAGTGGMAARCTATGAAATTAGCAGCATCAAGGCTCCAGACAAATGCCCAAGATATCAATTTGCCCTAAATTGAGCCTGTTGTAATCACTTTCATGTGTCCCGTCTCATGATACATCACAACAATCTATCATGAGAAGGAAATCATTAAAATTCACCCATTGACATGTATCACACTTCCAAAAACTGATAAGATGAATTAACCATAAAGGTAATCAGCAATTCAACTAGACTACAAATAACAATGATATTARAAAAGGGAGGAAAGACAAAATAATAAGGAAATAATTAAATTGAGGCTTGAATTGTCAAAACCCTACTTTGCAACATGAAAAAGCAGAAAACTTTCACTGTATTTTGATAAAGGAATAAACATTCAAGACTCATAATGAAGCAATAGATCCCCAATAAATTGAAATTGAATGCAATTCCCAAACCCAAATCCAAACACATAAGAAAGAGTAAAACTGGGATATTCCAACACTGAATTATACAAAATGCAAACATCAAACAATCAGAAACAAGTATCAAAACAAGACCACTTATAGAAATGAGCAAGAATTAATCAAAGACTAAAATAGTACCAGATGATCAGAAAACCCCCAGAAACCAGAAACCCATAAATCTAATTTTGGACAAATAATAGTAAAAATAAAAAATAAATAAATAAAAAGAATTTACCTTTAGACCCACATCCTCCAATCACTCTCTCTTTCTCTCTCTAAACTAATTCTCTTTCCACAATAATCTTTGTTGCCTAAGGATTCAATCATTCAGTAACTAAGAAGGTTTCTCTCTCTTAACAGATGATTAAAAAGAAATAAAAGTTTCCCAAAGTCCCATCATGAAAATTCAGTCCTCTGAGACTGAAAAAGGAATGAACTTTACAAATGAGTTACAACAGAAATGATAAAGATTAAAACTTTAAAAACCCCTTATTTGGAAATAAACAAATTTCTTTCTTAAAAATAAAAACCCACAATTTTTAAAATTAAAAAAATAATAAAAATCAAACAGAAAAAACAAGTTGGTAATTTGAAACACCAGTAATTAGATCGTCATGAGCTGAGTAAAATGGAGATTTCGATCTGTTGGGCCAGTCTCTGAGACATAGAAGAGAGAGAAAATGGGATTGAAAAGAAGAGAGAGAATAGTTAAAAAAATTCTTTTTAATTTTTTTAGAGAGAGAATGAGAGAGATCCCAGATAAGAAATCTTCACACAAACAAACGACCTTCTAAGAACAGTGACATGAAATTTGTCAACATCCGGTCTCTTTTTATTCTCTGCTTTTTCATATTACTTCTCTCTCTTTCTCTCTCTTTCTCTCTCTAACTCAACTCTTTCTCTCACTTAATTTTTGCTTTTGCCATACTTAATTAAATATACTTACTCTCTTTTATTTTTTTTTTTGGGATTTTGCGGAAATGTAAATAAATGGGTTATTTCTAGATTCTCTCCGCCTTCTTTGCTTTAAGTACAGATACTAATAATCTCATTTTAATATTATAATTTATCTGTAATTTATAAAAAAGATTTAGTCTTTTATATTTATTCTACTAACAACATTACTAATTACACTTGTACTGTAATCCAACACGCCTGCACTATAACAACAACGCAACAAACTGTGCAATTTTGTTACTGACCTTCATAAACATTATTATTAGTTCTAATAAAAATAAATAATTTTAATTAATCATATTGTTAATCTTAATGATATATTAATCCTAGTGGAGGTCGATTACCTTTTCGATGTCTGTTATGATTTGGTTCAAAAATAATCTGTTTCAATTGAATAAGGGTCTTTGTGAAAATCCTGAATTTAAGTACTTTGTGTGATCTGTAACATGGTGTATGTAATTGGATTAACCTTGAGATGTTAAGTTTGAATTTTTTCAATTAAGTTTTTTTGGAAACATTAATGATAACAAGAATAATACTCGATAGTTTATTAGCAATTGTGGCCTTTGTGGGTAGATCTTGTTGATTTCTTTTTTAATAGAATATTTTATTTTATTTTATTTTATTTTTCAAAGGTTCCTAAATCCTAATAGAATATATCTTTACGTTTTTTTTAACATGGAAAATATATCACATTCAAGTACTTGCAACTATTTTAATGTTGAAATCCCTAGGATTTTTATTTCTCTCTATTTTTACCCAGGTTAATTTTATTCAACTCGTTTTTATTTATGTGAACTTCATTTTTTATCTGAACTTATCTAAATTTATTTTTCTCAATCTAAACTTTTCTAAAACTGATTCATGAGAAGGAAAAATAATAGGTTTTTGACAAACTATTAAATACATCAGATGCACAATAAATTTACTGCGCATCAGATAATAGTGACCATTTTGGTTAATATAGTAATCATTTTTAAATTTTTATCAATATAGTAACCCTTATTATTTATCACTAATACTGATATAAATGAAAATGAGTCATCATATTGATATAATAAGGAATTATATTTGATGCACAATAAATTTATGTACATTTAAATATTTGATGCATAATACCTTTAAGTTTTTTTCTTTTAAACTCATTTTTCTTGATCTAACGTTATTTTTTCTGCAAATTAAGTAAAAAATAGTTGAAATTAACAAACTCAATCACCCCAAAATATAAGTGTGTAAATGATATTTAGTTACTTTTTTGTATTACCATAATTCCGATGTAATTAAAATGATTTGTCATTCATGAAAGAGCCTAACTCTAACTAAACGTACTTATATTGTCACACGCTCCACCCTATGCCATTTTTTTTTGTTACAACATAAAAAAATCACCTTTATATTAAAAAAACGATATCTCTATATATAAGGAAGGGGAGAGAAATGCGTCCTCTTAAATGTCTTTTATACCTAAGAATTTTAAAATTTATTAATTGATGTGCCTAAACTACTTTACTTATCCAATAATTAAATAGAAATGCATTATTATGTAAGTTAATTAATGAAAAATGTACTATTATTGCAAATTAGCTGGAAAACATATATGATACTCCGTACTTTATTTGAATTTTAAAGTAATAATTATTTCAAATAATTAAATTTCACATAAACCTATTGTTAATTAGCTAAAATACTTTAATTGGATGTACGTATAAACCATTTTTCATGGAATATCATTTTCACGGATCTAGCACGCATCGCGTTGCAAATAAACAGTATTCTCTATTATATGAGCCAAGGGGGGAGCAATGGTTCCCCCCCTATTAAATACGTAATACCTTAATGATGTAAAAGACTTAATGCCCGTAATTTAAAAAATATAATTTTCTCTTTATTTTTGTACTTTTTGTACCTAAGATAAAAAAGAAAAATTTAATTGAAATTGGATGTAAATCATTCAAAAAAAATTACAATTAATTGTACATGACTATTTATTCCATTGATCAACTTAAACATTGCAAAATTAAGTTTTGAAAAAGTTTAATTATAGTAATCCAAATATAAAGACATAATACCATATACTTATTCTTTTCGATCATGAATCAATATCATGTGCATGCAAATTATTTTGAAAATCATATTGAATTAAATATCTATTAATTTATTATGTAATTCAATAATACTATTTGTATGTCAATGTAATTAACCATTTAATCTCTTTGTCGGAAGATTCAATTGAGAGGAAAAAAATTGTATCGAAAATTTGAAAATCATAATAACTCACAGCCATTGTTAATTTGAAATTATACCCAATTACATGATTTTTTTTCTAATTACATATTTGCTTAATTTTAATTTTAAAACTGACCACACGCATCGCGTGCTTATAGTAGTTTACAACTAACCTATGATATATAAATATGATTTCCCCCATAACGTAAAAGCTTTTTTAAAAAAATAATGCAAGCACGCATCGCGTGCATCAAAAACTAGTATTATTATATAAGTGAAAAGGAGGAAGATGGCGTCTCCCTTTCAAAAAAAACTCAAAATGTCCTTAATGAATTAAATGCATATTGTATAAAATTGTTTAGTTTTTACTTGTCAATTAAAAGTAGTGATCTTATTATAAGAATAACTTTAGGTAAGTGTAATTACATTCCAAAATTGTTATTGATCCGTGCAAATTACCATTTACTCGTATATTGAACAAGTTAAATGTTATATTTTATTTGAAAATTTTCAATTCAATATTAAAGTAATGAGAGTGATTTTCTCTTTATATTTGACATACGAAACATGTATCCATGACTTATGTATATGAAACTCGATCTAATAAAAAAAATACATTAATCTCTTCATTATATTGTAAAACTTAATTGTTGATTATTATTCAATAATCTCTATCGTATAGATCAAACCTATAACACCTATAAGATGCGTTTTAAGAGGATTTCAGAAGCTTCTCGTGTCAACAAGATGCATCTTCATTTTAAGTAATTCATTTTCTAAAATACTCCGCGACTACTTACGTCAAGAAGTTTTAAGAACTTACTTTTGCCCATTTTGACCATTATATGATATTTATTCAAGGATATCCTTAATGGTTTTAAAAAGGACTGTAGTTGTAAATGATTTAACTTTTAAGCTACAACCTCAATCATAGTGAAGAAAAATAAGTTTTAACTTGTACAAACCTTGTAGCTTAAATTAATTAACAAAGCAACGAGGTTTTGGGCCGGCTTACAAGTGCTAAAAATTAATTTGAGGTAAAAAAAATTATATAGGCTAAAACTTAACATGTGGGTCATTTTGAAATCACTAATGTTGTAGCTTCCATTATGACGAGAGGTTGTGACTTTAAATATTGTAGCTAAAAAAAACTAATGTGTGAAACAAAGTTACAAGGTTATAGCTTGTCACTGTAGATGGTTGTCAAAGTTGAATATGAATTGCTCACAAAGGTTAACCATGTATTAGTGAAAGTCATATGGTGAAGTAATGATAAACCCATCAAAATGGATGGGATAAGGGCATTGTTATTCTTCGCCTCACATTACTTAAAATCGTCCCAATTTCAACACTAATTTTCCTACTTTACCCCTATCACAACCACCTCACACTACAACTCATCCCAACCCTTGTGCCACCCATTCCAGTCCCATCACAACCCACCCTATTAAAATTGCACATCCCATCACCTCAACCACAACCCACCATTGCACCATCTCAACCACAACCCACCACTGCACCACCTCAACTACAACTCACCATTGCACTATCTCAACCACAACCCATCACTCCACCACCTCGACCACATACAACCCACCACCGTGGCACCATGCCCATCGCCATTAATAACAATAATAGGCAAAAAAAATAAGAAACATAACGGCGACTGAATTAGACGTGGGTGCCATGGCACCTGCATCTAACTCAACTGCGTCGCCCCAAAATTCAAAGGCATGTACGAGACTTAAACTTCTTGGCATAGGATAGGGAAACCATGGTGAAGGACGTGAAGATAGATGAAAGATGGAAAACAAGTAAAGAGGAAAGTCTAGTAAAGAGGAAACGAGTAGCAATGCAAAGCTACTATTTGAGGAAAGTCCAGTAAAGAGGAAATGAATAGCAGAATGCAAAGTTAGTATTTGCGGAGAAGTCTAGGAGGTTACGAAGGTGTGAAGCCTTGTGGTTGGGTCGTGAGTTTGTTGCCGGTTAGGTTGTGGGTGGCTGCAAAGTGTTGGCCGAGTTGTGGGTCGTGGGTGGTTGAGGTTCGTAGGGTGGTCGAGTTTGTGGCTGGGTTCGGGCTGCTAGGTAGGCTGGTTTGGGACTTTGGGAAAGTGGGGGTAGTATTGGTAGTTTGCTTCAATATTTTGGGGCGATTATAAATAATATGGGGGCGATGTTTAGTAATCGAGGCGAGATAAAAATCCAATCAGAGGGGTAATCTAGTAATTTCCATCAACTTCTTTCATGGACTACATTTTTATTTGTATAGACATCCATCAAAATACATAGACCTACCTTATATTTACATAGACCGAGTTTAATTTTACATAGACGGAATTGTTGATTGTTCTGATTTTGCTTTTTTAATGGGGATCACATGGGACCCACATATTCTTTTTACCTATTAAAATATATCCAAAACAATATAATATTATTTGATTGGGTTTTCTATCCCACATATTTTGATGTGTTTATACTTTCTCTCGTATGGTGTATGTTGGTGGAAATTAATTTCCACACAGCACCCATTGGCCTACCACAACTTCGACTTCCTAGTCCCAACTAAGCAAACAAGAATGGTGGCAAGATATATCAAGATGAAGTGCATATATCAAGTTTTAGAGTCCTGAAATCATTTTGATACAATACTTTCTCTATTATTATTTTTAATAGCAATATTCACCAAATTTAGAAAGATTTATGTTATAAGCAGCAACAAACAAATTAAAATGAAATTTAAAACAAAAATTAACAAATACTTTGTAAATGAAATTCTCATTAAGAAATTCTACCATTGAAAAAAGTAAAAATCACATGTTCACTTNTGTGGGTCATTTTGAAATCACTAATGTTGTAGCTTCCATTATGACGAGAGGTTGTGACTTTAAATATTGTAGCTAAAAAAAACTAATGTGTGAAACAAAGTTACAAGGTTATAGCTTGTCACTGTAGATGGTTGTCAAAGTTGAATATGAATTGCTCACAAAGGTTAACCATGTATTAGTGAAAGTCATATGGTGAAGTAATGATAAACCCATCAAAATGGATGGGATAAGGGCATTGTTATTCTTCGCCTCACATTACTTAAAATCGTCCCAATTTCAACACTAATTTTCCTACTTTACCCCTATCACAACCACCTCACACTACAACTCATCCCAACCCTTGTGCCACCCATTCCAGTCCCATCACAACCCACCCTATTAAAATTGCACATCCCATCACCTCAACCACAACCCACCATTGCACCATCTCAACCACAACCCACCACTGCACCACCTCAACTACAACTCACCATTGCACTATCTCAACCACAACCCATCACTCCACCACCTCGACCACATACAACCCACCACCGTGGCACCATGCCCATCGCCATTAATAACAATAATAGGCAAAAAAAATAAGAAACATAACGGCGACTGAATTAGACGTGGGTGCCATGGCACCTGCATCTAACTCAACTGCGTCGCCCCAAAATTCAAAGGCATGTACGAGACTTAAACTTCTTGGCATAGGATAGGGAAACCATGGTGAAGGACGTGAAGATAGATGAAAGATGGAAAACAAGTAAAGAGGAAAGTCTAGTAAAGAGGAAACGAGTAGCAATGCAAAGCTACTATTTGAGGAAAGTCCAGTAAAGAGGAAATGAATAGCAGAATGCAAAGTTAGTATTTGCGGAGAAGTCTAGGAGGTTACGAAGGTGTGAAGCCTTGTGGTTGGGTCGTGAGTTTGTTGCCGGTTAGGTTGTGGGTGGCTGCAAAGTGTTGGCCGAGTTGTGGGTCGTGGGTGGTTGAGGTTCGTAGGGTGGTCGAGTTTGTGGCTGGGTTCGGGCTGCTAGGTAGGCTGGTTTGGGACTTTGGGAAAGTGGGGGTAGTATTGGTAGTTTGCTTCAATATTTTGGGGCGATTATAAATAATATGGGGGCGATGTTTAGTAATCGAGGCGAGATAAAAATCCAATCAGAGGGGTAATCTAGTAATTTCCATCAACTTCTTTCATGGACTACATTTTTATTTGTATAGACATCCATCAAAATACATAGACCTACCTTATATTTACATAGACCGAGTTTAATTTTACATAGACGGAATTGTTGATTGTTCTGATTTTGCTTTTTTAATGGGGATCACATGGGACCCACATATTCTTTTTACCTATTAAAATATATCCAAAACAATATAATATTATTTGATTGGGTTTTCTATCCCACATATTTTGATGTGTTTATACTTTCTCTCGTATGGTGTATGTTGGTGGAAATTAATTTCCACACAGCACCCATTGGCCTACCACAACTTCGACTTCCTAGTCCCAACTAAGCAAACAAGAATGGTGGCAAGATATATCAAGATGAAGTGCATATATCAAGTTTTAGAGTCCTGAAATCATTTTGATACAATACTTTCTCTATTATTATTTTTAATAGCAATATTCACCAAATTTAGAAAGATTTATGTTATAAGCAGCAACAAACAAATTAAAATGAAATTTAAAACAAAAATTAACAAATACTTTGTAAATGAAATTCTCATTAAGAAATTCTACCATTGAAAAAAGTAAAAATCACATGTTCACTTAAGAGATTTTTTAAAATAAATTCTATCGCTGTGAAAAATAAAAAATACACATTCTAATAGAGAGAATTTCACTAATTAAACAACAACAASAAGAATGGATCATCCATTGTTTTTATGTCTTGTACACAACCATCATTACTTCTCAAACCAAAACTTGATCGATCTATTACAACTTGATTTTAATAAAAAGATCATGCACACAATTTGATAGGATTTTTATTTGAATAAATGATGAATAATTATGAATGTAATAAACATACTCCCAATATCATCATCATTGAGATTATACTATGCTTCATGATATGCATAGTATATGTTTAATGGAGTCAATTTGTCAAATCTCATACTTCGATCTATAATAAGTCGAAGAAAGTTACTCTTTTAAAGTAATTGATGTAGTTAAATAATCAATTAGAATCGTATTGTCAAATAGAGAAATTATTATATACAGTAACTAATAAGTATGACAATAATCATAACATATTACATATTACATATTAATAACCTCTTTTAATTTCATAATAATTGCTAGTTTCACCATGCTTGGTAATGAGTATAACTTCGATCACCTTAAATCTGTTGAAACTGTGAAAGACAACTACTCCTTATTCCTTAACAACAACAATGGATCATTTAATTTGATTTCAACTCTCCAATAGTCCAATGCTACTATTGTACAATTAAAAAAGAATTGCAGAATGAACTTTCAACTTTATTTTTTAAAGGAAAAAAAAGTAGAATAAACTTTCAACTTTAATTTACTTGGTATTTACTAAGAGAAAATTCAAAGTTTTGTTAGTTTCTCCTTTGTTTATTCTTCCCTAATTAATCTACCATTATATGGTCAGCTTTAACAAATTTCTAGTACAGTTTGCTTCTTAAATAAATGTATATACGAAGTATTCCAAACACTGTACCTGTGTAAGTACAGTATATTTTTTTGTATCTACTGAAATCACATGAAAAGACGTATGTATGGGTGGCTTTGATTTAATTTAATTTTCTTCAGTCAAAAATATATTTAATAAGTAAAATTTAGATTCGTAAAGTTTTGTTAACAACTCTATCAAGTAGAGTTCAATCCTAACCATATGTTATAAAATCAAGGATTTAAATTGGAATCCTAATCACTAGAGTACAAAGTAATTTTATAGTATTTTTGTTCAATTCAATCAATTTTAGTCATCTTTATTTGGCTAACTTTAGATCARTTTAACATATTCAACTACTCCGTATTTCAGTTCAATTCAGTTCAATTTAGCCCACTCAAGTTCAGTTTAGGTTATAAGACTTATAACTTCAGTCGACTTCAACTCAGTTCACTTTAGTTTAGTGTTATCGACTTCAGCCGATTTCAATTCAATTCAACTTATTTCAACYCAAAAGAACGAAGCTTAAGTTCATTTTGTGTTATTTTTATATATTCCGCATTATTTTTATTTAACATGTATTTGAGGAGATTTTGCGACTTTTTTAACCTTTTGTAWTACAAGAAACACGGATTCAGGAACCCGAACCATTTATGCCCCAATTGACCGTTCCGAACTTTCATTGCTCGAATTGAACTCATAGCCAGTGTCATCCGTTTCTGACTTTATAGACCCGAAGCCGGTCCCAAGTTTATGGGTCCGGGTTCAGTATCGGGTTATCCATTTTTTAACTCAACAGAAGTACGGAACATTGCCCGATGTAAACATTTTAATTTTTAGTTAACGGGGATGTCCGGTGAACCATGGAGGGAGACAAATAATGGGTCCCACATTAAGATCAGATTAGGCATTTTTAAAATCTGTGTTGGTTGGTTAAACAAATTGACTTRCTTTACTTTTTATTTTATTTTATTTTATTTTTTCTACTTTCTGAAAGGAACAAACGGACCTTTTGATGATTATTAATTTGCGAGGAAGAAAGATTTTAAGTATTTTTTTAAAAAAAAAAATAAAAGGAAAATAATTGATGATGATATGGTGTTATTTCGATGGATTGATACGTATGTTTGTGTTGTAATTGGCCGATCATTCAACAGCCAAAATCTGTGATTTGTGTGATCACTGTACTTTGATTAACCCCCAATTTTTATTTTTTATTTTTTATTTTCTTTTCAATCGAATTGTTACACGTGGCTAAACTTTTGAGATTCATCAAAGCCACACATTTGTAGGGAGTTTAAATCATCAGTTCCAGATCAAAATCAAAAATCTAATGAAAGGTCTTCTCGTCTACGCATGTGAGACACAGATACTTTAGGTCACATTTTAATGATTTCCGCGGTTCAAATCAAATAATAATAAATTGATATTTTTAACGGACGCGTCGGAAGTTAGATAACTTAAATATACATTTCGTGTTTTTTTTAATTGACAATAAAATTAGAATGTTTGAAAATTCATACGGAGTACTTCAATTGGTGTAATTAATGTTTAAATTCATTTAAAATCCTATTTTTTATCATCTTATCTAACGCTCGGAGATATTTGTTAGCTTTTGTTTATAAAAAAATTTTAAAAAATTGCAAACAATTTTTTCATATGTGTCTACATTTGCCAACAACAACCTAATATTAATATAATTCCAAAATTTGCGAGACGCAAGCACTTTAAGGAAAAGTTAACATTTTCGTTGAATGTACGGAGTAATTAGTTTTGCCAATAAAGTGTGGCAGGACGGATGTTATCTTTCATATCTCCATCCTTCACCTCGTTTTTTTCTCCTCCATCCTCATCTCCATTTGTACGACAGGTCCCAAATTTCCCCTCATCCTTATCCCCGTCCCTAAGGCGGGACAAATGGGGATAAGGCAGGGCTAACATAAAATCCACCGTCAACCCCCATCACCCATGATGGATGTAATTTTCATCTCCACCCTAGCCTCACCACCTACCAAACTAAGACCCATGGGGCGGGGATAAGGCAACTCCTTGATTAAACTCTACAAGCCTGTTTTACACATTCATTGACAAGCCTAAATATAATGTAGATCATGAACTCCTTGACTAAACTTTACAATCACTTCTTATTTTCGCTTACGAATCAAGATTTTGGGGTTACATTTGTCTTTTAATTAGTAAATTTTGAGATTGAAATCCACAAAAAATGATCGAATATGTCTCAATTTATGTACATGATTTGTCAAGGGTCGCTATCACTCTATATAGTTGAACTTCTTTCCTTGCAATTGCAAGATCTACTATAAGAATTTTCCTCTTGTGAGGAACTCTTTTTTGAGTCCGGGGAAGCGGGTGGGACGAAAGACTGCTGCTCCTTTTTTATATTCCTCCTTGCCTCTTTATGGGTCAAATTCGTCGTCAAAATATGCAAAACAAATCGAACTCATCTTGATTTATGTACTTTGTATTACAAGCGRAAAAAAAAACAGTCCAATTTATGTTTTTTTGGGTCACTTTAACCCGTACGAGACAAAATTGAGGCATAAATTTGAAAAAATTATAGGATTTATCTCAATTTGTGTGCATAAATCTCTATTATATAAGTCAAGGGGAAGGAAGATGGTGTCCCCTCTTACAAGTCTTTTATACCCTTAATGATTTTTTTTAAAATATGAATTAATGTGTCTAAATTACCCTTTTGCTTATTATGTGATTAAAAATGAAAATKGTATTTATTATGTAACTTAATTAGTGAAAARTTTTAAACAATGAATTGAAGCATTAATTATTTTATTTTGAATTTCAAGTCATGTTTTTTTAAGGAAAAATGGAAACTATCTGCTCTCAATAATCCGACCTTAAAGTAATTATAGAATAATCTCAACTTTAAGGGTGGTTTTCCCAAAATAATCCGAACTCTCATTTTTGCTGCTTTTCTTGATCCATTTTTTTGGCTTGTTCTATGTATGAAAATGAGAGTTAAAAGTTTGGATTCTGTCTCTTATACACATCTAGATGTGTATAAGAGACAGGCTTAAACATCCATCGCGTGCACATAAAAACTAGTAAGAAGTGGGTCACATTTAACTTTTTCAATTAATTGACTTTGATTTGCAAATTTTAGGATTATACTAGCTCGCGTGTTTTTTTATTTATTTATTTTTCTAAAAACACGAATATTTGAATTGTGATTTTCCATTTTGTTTTTTTTTATATGATTCTTAGTGGATTACAATTGTAAAAGTTGAGCATGTAGTTCGAGAGAATTTAAAGAAGAGGTTTGCAATGTCAAATTCAAAGAAGACTAATAGGTTATAAACTAATAATGGTGGTCCTAAAAGCTTAAAGAAAGCTTTGTAGTATCAATTTGGTTCTCTATAAATAATTTGAATGGTACCATTGCTCTTATTTCCAGGTTAATTATAGGCTGTACTCCGTAACATTTATAAATGTGTAGCATGTAGGATCGAGTCTAAACAACTACGGTTTAGGCTATGTTTGGATGTAGCGTTGTAGGTAGTGTTTAAAGTTTTGTCATTGTCAAACCACTAGTGATTAAAATTTGAATGTTTGGAAAGGTAAGTGTTATAGTAGAGTTTAGCGTTGAAAGTGAAGTTTTACTAGCTTTTGGCAAACGTTATAATCCCTTCGTAACATATTAATTGCAACTATTAAACATTTTTTTTCTCTACTTTATGTCATATCGTTGCAGTTATTACGTTACGGAGCGAGTACTAGTGAACGTTTCACAATGCCAAGCAGCGGTTGAAAATTTTGTAACTAAAAGTAAGGGACTATGGCCTGTTTACTTAAACTTAATTTCAGTTTTGTTCAGTTCAGTTCAGTTCAGTTTTGGAATTTAAATCCAACACTTAAATCTTCTTATTTATTCAGTTTAGTTTAGTTCAGTTCAGTTCAGTTTTGGAATTTAAATCCAACACTTAAATCTTCTTATTTATTCAGTTTAGTTTAGTTTAGTTCAGTTCAGTTCAGTTCAATTCAGTTCAGTTCAGTTCAGTTCAGTTTTAAAAAATTCAGTTCAGTTCAGTTCAGTTCAGTTCAGTTTTGGAATTTAAATCCAACACTTAAATCTTCTTATTTATTCAGTTTAGTTCAGTTCAGTTCAGTTCAGTTCAATTCAGTTCAGTTCAGTTCAGTTTTAAAAAATTCAGTTCAGTTCAGTTCAGTTCAGTTCAGTTTTGTTCAGTTTAAGTAAACAGGCCCTAAAGGGAGTTTATTTTCAATGTTAAGTTGTCATCTTTATAGTGCAAACATGTACTCGTATATTCCTCTTTGCATTAATATTTTCAATGCAATTTAATTTCATGRCAATATGAGTATATGACATGTTCAGATCAAATTGTATTATGCAATATAAATACTTTGTATAATTTTTTTTTAATTAATATGTTGTCATATGAAATTGTAACTACTTTTAATTATTATTTTATAAAAATAAATAAACTGTTCCAAAAAAATCATTATAAATAAATTACAATTTTGTTTTCCCAAACACTATTTTTGCCAAACACTCGTATAGTACTTTAGAAATCACTTTTGATAGCTACCTTCAACCGCTACTAATTAATATAAACCAACATGTATCTCTAAGCTGACATGTACCTCTAGTTTATCCAAACATACCATTAAATGCCATGCTTAGAGGTATCTACAACTTAAAAAGATCACACAAGAACAATAGTATAACAGTGGGTTGATCCTCTCCATTTMTTTCCACCTATTTTCTATCCGAAGATTTTGACACGTAATTTAGTATTTAAAAAAAATCCCCTCAGTTTCCCTCTTCATACATCAACTATTGATTTAGGAAAGGGGGCGTCCATTTCCGCTAAGAAATGAAGAGGATTTTGAATCTAGAAATTGCAACTCAAAATTATGAATGTCATTGTTAGGAACAAGGGAAAAACAAGGAGATCAGATAATAACCCACTTATAAAATCGAATGGGGCTTTATCCCAAGACCATTTTAGAACACGAGGAGTAGCCCAATTAAGTTGTAAACTATTTTGTATAACGATATAAGTTAGTATTTCAATCTTTCAGCGCATGTCTACATCTCACACTTGCACACCTTACAATTAGTGTGTTTTTTTTGACACCTTCACACGGGAGACGGTCGCAACAACTTTGCTTTAGCTCGGCACTAATCCACCTCAATCTAATTAGTGTAACATGGGCAGTTTTACTTC
>SNQN01000153.1:80975-102067 GCA_008642245.1 Bassia scoparia
CAATAATATCGGAATTTGACAGCCAGGAGTTCGATACTAGGTTCTTAGATCACAACTTTAGTTGTTATTTTTTACGATGACAGCTGCAGTATGATTGAACATTTTAAAATTTAGCCTATCTGGTACCCCCTTCGTAGATAGAAGCGTGCGCCCCATATAGTAGCGGTTTAGGCCATTTAACCCATGCTTTTTAGCGTCTCACATTAGGGCGTAATCTGTGTATTTTTTTTTTCAACCTCCTGTAACTGAAATTTTCCCTGTTATGCTTCAGCTCTTATAAATTTCTACTTTTCAAAAAAAATAAAAAAACAAAAACAAAATACAATAGATAATAGAAAGATTATAAACCAAATCACTTCCAATCAAACTAGCCCTCATTTATTACCATTGGTAAAAGTCCGTTCACTAATCACTTATACCAACATACTCATTGGCCCTCAAAAATGGACCATCTGCAATAAAGTGTGCACTGCATGTTTAGTTTCTATACACCTTTTTTTTCTGTGGCGTAAATCTAGATCACACTTATCTCCAATATCTCTACCCTAGCGTATTTTATTGACATTTTCTTTAGTTCGCACTTCAATTCGGATCGGCTCAAATCTTCATCTTATTAAATCCACATAGGTTTTTTTTTCTTTTTTTTTGTTTTTCTAACTCTTCTTTTCTTTCTTCATGTTCGGTTCTACTTCACCTCAGCCTATATGGTTATTACTAATAAACATTATACAGTCATGTCATGGTTCCGACCCTTGGCACAACCAACGTCGTGATCACGTGTATCAGGCACCATGTAATAGACCCAATTAAGGATTCTCTTAGAAGAGACCATGCTAACAGTCGGCTAATGTCCATCGGGAGAAAGATCCGCACCACCTTGTTGTTCGGCATTTGTACAAGCCCTTCCTTGCCAAAATCATGTTAGCTGCCTCAGTAGGATGTCTCCTTGTCCCCAATATGCATGTTTATTCTCTAATCTGGCACCATCGTTACATGCTAAATGAATACATTCTGCCTTTCGCCATTCCACAACACTGGCATTATTTATTTTGAAGCCACTTGCTTGAAAACAACTGGCAACAAAAACTTGAGATAACTAATTAATGTTAATAAACCCATTAACTGCAGA
This sequence comes from Bassia scoparia, assembly GCA_008642245.1. Taxonomy (NCBI): domain Eukaryota; kingdom Viridiplantae; phylum Streptophyta; class Magnoliopsida; order Caryophyllales; family Amaranthaceae; genus Bassia; species Bassia scoparia. The sequence goes on from SNQN01000153.1 coordinate 82,105, forward strand.
ATTCTATACATCAACCCCGCATACATAAACCCAGATGTCCAAACTTGAAAATTTCATTGTCCCTTCCATTACCCATTAGCCATTAATCACTTATAGAAATCACATAGTATACACACTCAGACAACTAGAATACAACCCACACAGACAATCAATGATACGTTTAAATGTACCTAGAGGTTGTAGCATTTGTTTGGGCCTTCCTCGCAAGCCATACCGATCATCCAGTAATCCAATATATAAATGAATATTGGGATATAACCCGTCCATCTCTGCCCCAACTTGTACACCCCTATATTATCACTCAACTCACGACCCTTGACTATCTAGTGCCCTCTGGCCACGCATGGATCCCGCAGCCGATGTACAATCTGAGTAGCAACCCTACGCCCGCACAACCTGCTCTGTACGGACCCGCGCACTCCGCGGTAGCGAAACGGCCGATGTGAATTAATCCATCGTTCTAGGCAGCTGCGAAGTACAGCACCATACGACCGGAGCTCACCCGGGAACGTACCCCCCATGCAACCATAATCATCCACCCATCTCCTTCCCTTCAAGGCGCTCGTTCGCCACAGGCACAGTGCGGATCCTTTGCGCCCGCGTACGCCCCCACCACAACGAACCACATCCACTGCCACCAGAAACTGCCAAACCCCTCACGCGCTCCCACCGCATCCGTCTCGTTTCCTCCACAAGCGAAGGGACGAACTACCACCACGCAATCCGATACATAAGAACTACACTTACCGACACCAGCCCCGTCCGGTTCCATCTCTAAACGCTACAGAGCTCGCATGGCTACCGCTAGGATAACTTCTCCTCCAGCTCTCCGCCAAGTCGAGCCTCCGCCAGTAGAGTAGACTCCTCCGTATGAAGAAGCAGTAAGGAAGAGAGAGCCGCGCCACCGATCACGATGGTACACAAAAGACAAACCACCACATAACCCCGAATATGTGACCGAGGACCCAGACGACAGGCCCACTAAGCACGATCTCACGAGAGCGTCATGCCATGGCTCACAAAAAAAGCCCAATCAAAAGGGCACTAACGCACAATAAACTGGTGATAAAACCAATTTATAAGCCAATCTAAAAACAGCGTCCGCCACTGTAACAACCGACCGCACAGTACGGGTGCACCTTAACCAGTACGCCTTCAGCTTCCTGAAACCGGACAGGAGTATCAATAACAATTTGCTCTATAAACTCTAACCTGATACCACGAATAATTAAAAGAGTACGAGGAGATGCAGATAGTGCCATAAAAAAAGAGGATAACATAAAACACATAGTGAAACTTAAGTGCCCACCGCGATCCTAAGACAGTCTCCTACACAGTCTATAAACCTTGACCCATCCAATGTTCCTGGAATGCAGTTCGATCAGCATACAATACTCAGGAATACGCTAGTGTCCGGCACGATTGACGGAGTAAATAGCATGAATTCGGTCCGACCTAATAATAGACATTAAACATCCAGTGTCGTTCTTCCAGACCGTAAACAGCAGCAGTAAGGCACACCTGTGCGCTAGGTGCAGCGTATAACTACACATTCATCATACCTTCTACCCATTTTGTCAATTCACTCCTAAAATTTAAATTTGACTAACATAAATCCTTAACATCGCTTACGAATCGCATACAATACTCTGTACATTGCATGATTTGTTCGATTGGCAATTTCTATCACCACCTTAAGATATATTCCAAACCGTGGATACAAGAAGACGGACCAAGATGCTTACTTACTGATCATTAACCGCACTTACAATATGGATCTATACTGAATAATGAATCACCCTGAATTCAACTGCATGATAGTTAACTTAAAATACATAGAGTGAAACTGAAATTACCCCACATTCCACCAAACCAGTCTCACTTCAAGGAATTCCAGACACAACACCCGACCAATTGCGTAGTCACACCTCTCGGACCTGGGATCTTCCGGCGGGCTCATTATTTCGTGGTCAGGATCTTGATACTACTTAGCCCTGGTAAACCTAGATCTGATCACCGACCTTGCACGAGCATCTACTAACCGACCACCTACCCTCTACCATAAAGACAATATCAGACATTCCCAAATATCCTCCTAAACATGGTGGAGATGACAACGTCCATAAAAAGAGCCAAATTGTACTACGACTAAATCATATCGCAATGCTCCGCGAGTACCACTAAACAACTTGTACCTTCCCCAATATCATGCAAAAATGACCAACCTATAGCTGATGTCATCGGAGAAAATAAAGCTTAAACTGCAAGTACAAGCCCCTTTTCATTACTCCTATTAACAACAAAAACATTTAGCTCTTCCCGCACTTTTCATGATGGCACAACATATCTCGCAATTACGCATACACCGCCTTAATCAAACCCACAAATGACGCCTATTCAATATAGTCCACACTGCAGCTTTCTGTATTTATTTATATTGTTTTAGCCGTTTCCTGTGAATATTTGTATCGGTATCTTTATTTTACTAGGTAATATTATTTGTATGCATCTTTCCACAAATAAAATCTCCTCCTTATGCTCTTGAATTATGTTGACCTTAACCAAGTCTTAGTTTAGTTTTATTGGACAAAAATAAAAGTCATTCGATAAAATTAAATACAAGTTGTGGATAAAAATAATCACGAATGACCATTTTAGTCACTATATCCACTTAATGGAGCGGTCTCACAAGTTTTTGGGGCCTACTGCATATTGAACTTCCAACGCATATAACTATTCTTTCCACTATAAGACTAACACTATCTAGCTATCATTTCCCATTAACATGTTACAATAGAAATAACTAAAAATCTACCTGGATTAAAAAAACACCTTCTTAAAACATAAGTAACTTGGCTTAGCCTTGATTGAACATTCTATTTACTACCCGTGTTATCAGTAGTCATTCTTTTTCTGTTCTCTGCGTTCTATTTATCAGAACACAATACTAGACTAATCATAAAAACATCATCTTGTTTCCCACTTCCATTTATACTGAACGTCAACAGCCTAAACATATCAATTCTCGTAATGAAGATATTCCGTCGAACTCTTCTATATACACGTTACCATCAGAGAGTCACAACAATCCTAAAATCAATCCTTCACCCTAATTCGATAGTTATCATGTTCACGCATCATACCACCTACCCTCAATTACTATGTGAACCTTTTTTTTTAAAAAAAAAATTGTATTAATTTGAATCTGCGGGGTTGAATTACTGCTTAATTTCCGATCCTACGAATAACACACTCTTAATAGCTTGATTTTGTGGCATAGGACCAAACTACAGTTATACCTTTCGGCAATATGTTTGACACATTATATTAACATTTTCAATGTGAATTGGCCCAATTACTATTATGTACAACCTTGCAACTCAAAATTATATGACCGAACAAATATCTTGTTGAATATTTCTTCGATACACCTTTCTGATAAGTTATAAGAGTGAACCAAGCTCACAATTTCGTAAATTTCCAACGGCCGGCGGTAGCAACCATGCTCCCCCCTTCGCTTATATCATATAGACACGACTATATGTTTGGCTCCATCTGTTCTACTCATAACTTTTCAATGATTCAAGTACGGATCTTAAAAACATGACCCTCCATAGCCATATCTTTATACTATAAACAACATATCATGATAGAATATACGAGTCATCCTTCATGTATATAAAGACGTACTCCAAAAGTCTACTAAATATTTATTTCATACGATAAAAAAAATGCATTTCCGCAAAACGAAGCTTTACTTTTTAACCCATTAATGTTACTGGCTTTATATCCTAAAATTAAATATTAATAGTGATACTGTACAACCTACTTTACTCATCAAACCACATTCTTGACTCTTTCACCCAACTCCTATCTCACCCTCATTAATTCAAAAAATAACAAAGATTTTGTAAATTGGCCACACATCGTCAAACAAATTAAAAGAAACATATATACAACTCTTCAATGTCATACTAACATTAATTTACAGCATTACTAATTCTCTCTTATATGACGCTACACCCCACCCACAAAATTAAATAAAACAATGAAGCGCAGTATATGCTAATTTAAATAACTCTACGTTTAAAAGACACCTCTCAAACATCCCTCACCATAGAACACTACCCTCCATTTCCTTCACTGGCCCTCATCAACATCCTCTCAAGCAGCTTCCTCATCACCCTCCTCACTCTCTCAAAAATACACCCCTCCCCATATATTATATTTATCCCACATAAAAACCGAATAATAAAAACATCCAGTTAACACCGCTTGACAACCACAGACCAATTATATCCCATTAATGTAACTAATCTCAGGACAGATGTGTAAAAAAATATGTTCTCTGATAAAAACTATTCCACTGAATCACATACGCTAACTAACATTATAATATCCTAAATCAACAAATTATATCATCATATTATAGATACATATCAGAGGCTAAGTCAAAACAGATATGCTCTAATGATTTATAAAATTATTTATGTAAATCGATGCAAACACTATCGGAGACCGAACCAATCATATCAATCAACAATAAATCCTCACACAGAAAAACACTCTAAAAAAGCACATCTCAAGTCTACGAATAGCAACAATTATATAAAGATATTAACTCCAAAATGTATGATTCAGCCTAATGATTTCTGTCTTAGTAATAAGTATCAGTTACTTTGATATTAATCTCGTATCAGTTTATACCAATAATTCCACTAAGATGTATTACATTGAATAGACGACAAACAGACACATATCCTCCTTCGAATCAAAGTAAAATATAATATTATTATGACAATAGAATGTTAATAATCACATAACTTCATTATAGAAATAATTTATCAACAAAACCCACCTAAACACAAAATAGAAATAAATTTAATTGAAGGGAAAATTTCATCACCCAAAATGCGAACATGTCAACTGATTCTGGACATTCTAATGTTAGCTTTAGTAGTATAATATAAGATATGAATTCTATTGACTTCTGAAAAACATGAACATACATTCAAACTCAACCTTGTATATCAAATTAAATGAAATTATAAATAACACAAGGCAAAGATAACAGTCCGCTCAAAAACTTTTTCATAATTTTTTATAGCATTCTAAGGTGCATCAAACAAGCCCTCCGCGGCTAGGCCCGACCACCCCGAAATTTAGCGGCTTTGACAAGATTTTTTCGCCCGATTTCCCCGAAACTTTGTGGCTTGTTGTATCACTTTTTGTGCCATTATTAACATTTTGCCGCCCGATACCAAACTGCCTGCCCCGATATCCACCAGAACAGCCCTGACCAAAGCCTCGCAAACTTATTCAATTTTTTCGCTTATTTTGCGGACAAACAGATTCTTACGCCCCGATACCTAACCCGCCCTTCGATAACCACTTATAAGCCGCCAAATATTTTTATCACACAGCCCCTAAGCCGAACCCGCCCGGGCCCGCACCCACGTCGCTCCCTGTAATCCGACTCAACCTCTAAGTATTCACTGAATGCAAACAACCACTAAATCCAGTATTATTATTCTTGCATTTTAATTAACCAGAACACACAACTTCATATACATTTTGATTGATACAACTCTCAGCTCACCCAGACTTCATCTCCTCCTTCTACATAACCTAACCAAATAAAGCAAATACAATACATATCTTAGTGAAACAGTTGCAAAAAAATCCTCCTATATCTCTATTTTTAGCAAGAAATGACGTCTTCCTAAAATTCACTCCTCACACTCCATCTTCTATAAATGATTATGTCATTTCTCCTCTCTCTCTCTCATTACAAGTCATCTCAAATTGAACTGATCTAGTCATAAGTTCCCTCCTTCATTACTTTAATTATACATTACTCCTATATACTAAATGATTTTTATATTTTAATATAACTTCAACCCTCTAAATTCAAAACAATTCAGCCACTCCGAAAAATATAATAAAAACCTATGTAACATATTATAGTATTTCAAAAAAGAAAGATTCGAAATCATAAAATCAACTATATCAACTGTACTCACCTCATAAATCACATGAACAATCATTTGACATATTCTAATTGTGAATTATATGAAATCACCATAATTTGTCAGATGTCAATATTTCATCAAAGCCGAGTCCATCATCCATGGGTTGGTCAATTTTTCTCTAATAGGCGAATGAGAACGTTTAGTATATTTTTTTCTTTATTGCATTTTATATATAATGAATGTGAGAGAACAAATTTCTCCCTAACATAATTCACCAAGCCAGTACCTCAAGTAATAGTTATTTATAAATAATATATAGCATAAAAATAGATGACAAGTAAGTTTGAACGGTCAGTTAATCCCCTGGTGACAGATGAAAAGTTCTCTTAGTGCAACTACCACTAACTTATTTCATCCAATTCTAAATAGTAGGTTCATCATTTATAAAAAAAGCGTAAGAAATAATCATAATTGTTCATCCACCCTTAGTTAATAAACTCAAAACAATAAAATATGACCACATGACCATTTCTCAAAGTTTGTATTAATTATATTTCACTTCTATTATTTACTTTCATACTACATGTTGAGTCCATTACGTATTCTGACATATCCATAAGATATATTATCAATACATATCCCAAACATTAATACAAAAAACATAAAGTTTAAGTAATAAGATAAACATACCATCTCCTTTTCTCATTATTTTCCACGTTGAGAGTAAACTTATACTCTTTTAGCTTAGATTAAAACTTCGAAATGAACAAATTAACACTATCTGTCCAAAGTGAAAACCTGCTCTAATATAAATCTCACCACTAAGTAAGAGACATGTAGGCATAGTGTTAGTGTGTTTTAGAGGAATAAATCTTCATCTACATTATTTTAACTTATCTTCATTAGTCTTCCCATTTATAAAGAATACAATACAATGTTAATATATTCTTTTATTATCTATAAAAGATAAACCTACCGAACTGCGATTAATTAACTCTATTGCTCAATACCCATGATATTTATTACATTCTTCCTCTTTCGCTTCCAATACAACAAACAACCAAAAAAATATATATTAAAAAAACTCTCTGATTCCATATAGCCAAGCAACACTTATTATAAAAAATATAAAACAAAAATAAGTAAAAAAAACACACAAATAATAAACAACTAATAGTACCACATCGGCGAGCCATTTTTATACGTACTCACATCATACAAACTCAAAGTAAAATGAAAATATCATAGGTACTTACAAAAACTTGCTCAATCGAAAAAAACCAATAAACAATATTTATTTGACATTTTTAAACATAATACGGAAAACTTACACATTCAATTTCATGTTATACAATTATCATGTTTCTAATTCTCGGTATTCCTCCTCTAGCTAAATTTATAATGATGAGCGAGACAATCACAAACTATTTTCAATGTTTTGATCGATAATACGAACACAACAAACTCTAGACATACTTTCTCTCACGACTCACAATCCATGTTCTATCATTTACTTCCACTCATCAATAGGATGATTGCGTCTCAACACCACAACCATCCGTCATCAACCTCTTCATTCATTGATTTACTCCAAATTTGAGGTCGTTGTGCTTAACACACAATTCACATTTCTGATCAACACACCGAGTGATCGTTCTCTACAACAGTATTATATCTATAAATAAGAAGAATGTATTCAAACCCTTAATTCTATATTTCAAATTTATTGTTTTAGTTACATATCCAACATAAGTTTTCCAAAGCACTTGTGTAGATAAATAATAGAATAATATCACAATGTAACAATCAATAGGCATACTTATAACAAAAGCGGTGCTTAAATATCTATATATGGACATGCTTTTCTATAATAAATATTACTTAACCAAAAAAACTACAATCCTACGTGCTTACGATTAAAGTCTATATCATTATAACCGACATCAAAATTATATCAAATAATGACGTCAATGATGGATTAATAGTGTTAATTCTAATACTAAGAGCGCGCTAGATGCATGTATGCGTCCAATTGTGTCAATTAAAATCTAATCCTCCCAGTAAATACCTTATAGTTTTAAAAAACACTCATGTTTATAATGTAGGGAGCTCTATCTAATACTCTATCTAGGAGTGTAAACACTCCCTTATCTATCATCATCCTCTAGGCACCTAAACACTCCCATAATTTCGGTATAGACTCGTTATCGATACTCAGTTCTAATCAACGTCTTCAACTTATAAAATTTCAGACAACAATGTCTATCACCCCTCAAATAGCAACATATAGTAATGAGTGAGTTATACACTACCGAATATCACACCTTAATACCTTAGACAAAAGCGTTAAATTACAGCGAATAAATACTCCACACTACGAGTGTCTATAGGATATCCAACCCTCTTTAATTTTTAAAGATTGGATTATTCCCCAAATTCATGTCGTGATCAAACACCCTCTCGTTAGTACCTCTACTAACACGTGAGTTTGTTAAACCATTCACAAATACTGTTATGTAAATAACAATAGCGCCATCACTAACTTAACAAGAGTTTTTTGCAGATGACGAAAACTAAAAAATCTACAAACACGAGAGCCTCATATCGACGAGAAAGCCACTAAACAATCTGCAAGACCTTTTACCTTATATAACGAAGAGCGGACCTCTTAATTTATGTCATTTCACCCACTACAATTTAATCCATCTGCACATCTTCCTAATCCTCGAAACCCCATTCTCAACTCGTGACCGTTCGCTACATCCTTTCTCCTTCCCCCAACCTCAAAAACGAATTTCAGACAATTTTTTCATACCCAAACAGCAAAATTCACTTCTCTCTCTTTTATCTCCATTCAACCTGCCAAAAGTCCAGACACATCGACGAAACTCCATTATTCAACGATAAAGTCGCCTCACCCAGAATTGCAGCTACATTCTCTCCCACCCTCCCCGCCTAATCTCTCCAGTTCGACTTCTTAAGTAATGATCATTGAATTTTATCCTAAATACTGTAGTTACGCACTTGATTTGGTTTAATCTTGTTGATTGAATATGCTGAATAGGAGGGAAATGTCAGCTGATATAAGATTATAGTATGCCGCACAATCCGACTTTTCAGACTCTCTCTGACATTCAACTATCATATGGAATACTTGGGCAGCTTGAGGTAAATCGGCTTCAACCCTTGTCAAAGTTGATGAAAACTGAATCCAAGCTTGTCTCTATCTCAGACTAATACAATTAAAGGCGCTCACTGTCGCTAATACTCCTGTGGATTACCCTGGAATTATACAAATCTAAAGACATGGTGCGTTTTACTTATTCAGGATTATGAGTTATTCTAAAGTTTATGATTGAATTTCATGCCTTCATCAAAATTCTAGCTCTTGTTAAATTCTCGACCATGATATTAAGGAAAATTCTAGTAAAACTCATTATCTGATGTGTTTTGTCATGTATTGGTTGATTTGACTATATAGATACCAATTATTCCAAATTTAGTTATATAATTGTCAATGTATTATTGCTACCCGTTAATTATATGACATCTCATATCTGCCATACTTTGTATGATTATACTCACTTCTTAGATTGCAATTACATCTGTTTAATCAGTCATTTCAGGTTTATGTCAGAATATCATTTTGTTTCATATTTAGCAATCCTACTATATAGGACTAACCTCGAGTCTAGACTTGCACACAATACTTACCAAGCGCTTGACTATACCACACTGCCACTTTAATTATATGAAAAGCGCGAATCTAAGATTTTATGTCTTTCAACGATTTGCGCAATCACAGTGTCAGACCCTCAGCATGCTTTCCACAACATGCATGCAGCCACCGATGCTTACATACTCACTACAGTTTTTTTTCAGTTGGAGAGTTCCCCAGACTCCACATCGGAGAGATGAGAAACATATTTAACACTATAAAGAAATGGTAGTTTACAGAATCTACGATTCATTTAAGTTGTTAGTTGAGCACATGTTGGCATTCACTTAAAATGATCACGCAACGAGACTTCATACAATCTTACGTAGCCGATAATCAGAATACACACCACTCACATTAGTGATTGGGACAAAGATAGTTGTACAATGGTGTCTGAAGAAGCTAGGATAGTCGTTATTTAAAAAATATGATTAAAGTACGCAAACGCAGTTCATATTCGAGAGAGCCAACATCGTCCATCTCAACCGCAATATCACTTCCCACTTATAGCCGCTAATCGTTACTTGCACTTCTATACACATCCTCACTTGAATAAAGCCTTAGGCTTCCAGCCTTGAGATTAAGCTTATGTGGCTTAAAATGACTATATCACCTTCCCTCGTTTAGGACAAGAACATATCTCAATAGCTCTACCATAAGTCCTTATACGCTTTAGATGCTTAGTTAAAGAACGAGAAAATTTGCAACTTCTATACTTATTCCTTTCCCCATATTCATTTCACCTTCTTTTCTTGTATCTGCATTTGCGATCTCTCTCCTCTGATAATTAATCACTCATCGAGATTACAAACTAATCATGGCACACTGCTCTTCATTTTCAGTTACACCTACTACTTGTATCATTAAACTATATCTATTCCACTCACTTAAGACGTACCTCTTTTCCTTGGGATAAAGACCAACACACTGATTGACGGCCCTTCAAAACCACTTTCATCTCCCACCCTCCGGCTTCTCCCAAAGCAACTTGATCTAACTAAACACATCACAGAGGACAATCAATGATGATCAAAGATGACAAGTATAAACTTTATATAACTATTGTAATACAGGAAAAATCAACAATCAATCATCCGTCTCAGCCATACATCTGATCACATGAATTCATAACCGACCAGTAACTCGCACACAATTCCATTGCTTGCTGAGCGTCCAAATAGTCTACTTCTTATGTACATATGATCAACCAGTTCGCTTCTTATGCGTGTCACAAGCTCTGAGTTTCCAGGCACCAAATAACTTTGTGGTTACGCCTCTCATATTCCCGTTCTATCAATTGCAATTTATGTATGGCCTCTAGAGTATTTTTACATTATCCGAGACATAATAACACGTTGACTTAGGTTTATTTGTCGACGACTACGACGATATGCATTAGAACTATAGAAAATTCTGTATTTCATTAAAAAATATAGTTATAACTTAGTTCATCAGTACAGCTATCTAATGAACAAACACATAACTCCGCTATCTGAATTTCAATTACTTAAAACAATCTATACCAGATAATTCTCAAAAATCCAACACTAATAATGTTTAATCACCACAGATTTAAAACTCAGACCACTGAACTTTTAAGTTTTATTTTCTTATATTCTAGTTTTTCTCTCTCCCCACACATATTCTAGGAACATTTACTCACTCCTCCGCGACTCTCTCTTATCTACACAATCACACACCTTCTTTAAATTAACATCCTTTCAACCCATTCCGCTAACCCATTGATTCAATCTTAGACACCTTTCTAGTCTACATTTTCACAAAAGACTACTAGCAGACTCACAACACATTCCTCCATTCGCCACGCTTCATCCCTCTTCGAATCCGTATGTCCCGAGCACTTCCCTGTACCTATTAATCGAAAAATCCCAGCTCCACATGTCCGCACAGACTTCCGAAGCCAAAAACAAGCTCTTATCCTGTATACCGCCTTGTTCACAGTATATCATGAACGGAACTTAAATTCAGGACACGTCATTTTAACAACTTTTATCTCAGTCTCACTGCAAATGCCGACCATATGCTTTTTCTTCGTCCTATATAATAACGCATCCACTATGTCGTCTCCATCCTTCCCAATTTATCTTTGAGAATCTCGATCAGGCTATCTCCACAGTTCTTGCGATGACAATGAACAGTGTATTGCGTAAAAAAATGTTTACTGCTCGATCACCACCTGTGTCCTTGGAGCCCGCGACCAGTATATGATTACCATCACGACTCAGAGATCGCCAAGCACCCTGTCCTGTTTCCCATCGAACGATCAGCCGGTACCCTATCTGTGTCACGTGTCATATAAGCGCACATCAACGTCATGACTTGTCCAACCAACTCCAGACCAATAATACTGAATTCCAGTTTTCTTTAGCAGCACTCTGCTTAGCGATCTCGTATTCCCCAAACCTCAGTCGTTGACCTGGGCCGAGCTTAGTTTTTTCTTTAACGAATTAATTTTAGCGCCCTTCAAAACTACCAATCAGTGACAGAATATCACCCTCTCAAGCTACCTACCAAGTCAGCGTCACATGGCCCATCGACTTCTCCCTTCTTCTAAAATTAGTAACTTAACACGCAGCGAACTCCACATTCAAACATTGGATCCACTCTGTTAGGGCATTAAAATCATTACTAAGCCACTTCTGTTTTCAAATGAACTTAACATATAACGATCCTCTGAGTAATTTTTAAAATTATGGGTTCTGAGAGAGATTAATCCCCGACGTCCCTCGTTCAAAACCATGAAAATACCAACACCAAACTCATATTCGTATACTTAGATAACATAAGTTAAAAATTCAAGTTTGGTTTAGATCCAGGACTAAGAACTTAATTTCCCTCAGCCGGTTTGATTTGTATTTGAGGTAAATAATAAATTTGGCTATGGAGATTAACGGTGCTCAAATTTTTTTAAAAACTGATGAAGAATAAAAACAGTATATAAATGGTTTTTTAAAGTTAGCCCAAAACACCACCAAACTCACGCCAAGTATCACTCTGCGGCTCTCGAACCGAATCAGCAAATTTTTCAATTCACCCTAATAATATATCACTATATTTAATATTTACATATATAGTTTATTTAAATTTTTTAACATGTGAAATTAGACGAGAATTTTCTGACCCCTCACTTTAAGATCCATAGAAATCGAAAATGAAAGGTGATCCTAACCAAATGATACTCAGGGCTCTGCCCCGCGGCCTCTTACCTCTCTACTTTATGAGTATTATTTCAAATAAGAGAATTCTAACACACCAAATACAATCTATTGAGAGATTGCCATAAGATGAAATTAATATTGAGGTGGCCAGTTTATTTAACTAAATTGAAATTTTATACTCTTTAAAACACACAAACTGAAAGATATGTTGCAGGGCTTAAATGCCAACAAAAATACTATCGCGCAAAGTTCATATAATCTTTGAGAGAAAGGTATGTGAGCTAAATGTGGCAGTCTTGGAACCTTAATCAAAGAGTTTCAAGTATTTCACTCAGATATTATTACAAGAGCTTCAAGGGTTTCCAAGTTCAAACTCCAACCCTGGCATGTAGTCCATTCTGCCTCATTTCACGAAACATCTTCAATTTCAAATTATATTTACGTAATATCAAATGAAGTACCTAACTTCTCCTCTCATGCCACAGTATTATTCTATTCTCCTTATTAATGTCTAGTTAGTGTCGTGCGCACGGGATGTTGGAAATTGTAATGAAGTTCTGTAATAACCATCGTTATAAGCTTAATATGTCAGCATTGACAGTATTAAATGAGTTTCTCCAAGTAGTAGGTCAGTTTTATTCGCAAGTCGGGTGTGCGACGTGAGATTTGAACCGTAGAGTAAGTTTGCAAGCTAGGACGAACCCCAAGACATAATTATTTTCTGTAGAGTGTTGAGTTTCCCGCAGTTTGAGTTTATTGTCATGACAAAACAACCCACATTCGAACTAAATATTGCCATAGACAAAATAAAGTTAAAAATTGAAACTTACAGGTCGTCTAAAGTACAAAGTGTCAATTAAATGACAAGACAAAATCTTGGAAGCCAAGTCTTGAAGAATAATGAATACCAAGATCATGTGTAACACCATTGGACTTAGACTGCAAATTGTACCAATGGACCTTAAAAAGTTTTGATGCACATGATAAATGTTTTGATATACTATTATAACACATAATATAATACAAATTTACCAATTCATAATATTGTTAGATGTGCAATGAATAAAGCGCGAAAACTCGATTACGTTAGGCTATTATAGGTCCACAATCAGTCTCATAATTCAATCTATAACAAAATTCACAATTAGAATGTTCTATAAGAAGTTATTGTAAGAGGGGACACCATCTTCCTCCTCCTTTTCCGTCTGATTGGTAATCAGAGATCTAAGTGAAATGCCTAAGTGCTCAACATCAATACCTTAAATGACGTAGATTTGAAATCCTTTCTTTATATAGTGTTAAATATGTTTCCTCCATTCCAKGTCTGACTAACTCATGCCAACCAAAACAAACGAGCATCTAATTACTCTCCTGACAATTTGCACCAATTCAGATACAAATCCTAATCCTTTTCAATATATCCAATTCCATTACATTATCAAAGATGATATTTGTGTGAAATCAATCAAAGCCTTAGTCCYATAAGTGGGATTAGCTAACATGAACAAAAAATGATCATTCTCGACCATAAACATGAAATGGACTGATTAAACAAGATGTAATTGCAAATCTAAGAAGTGAAAATCAATAYAAGTAATGCCAGATAAAATATAACAAWTAAKTAACTAGCAATACACCATTACATATCAATAACTAAATTTGGAAATTGGTATCCTAATAAGTCAATTCAACCAAATCACCGACCAAACATACAGCATAATGAGCTCCTAAATCCTAATATCAACCAGATAAAACAAAGCAGAATTTGATGAACAAAAATCAATCAAAACTTGAAAAACAATCGAAGACATACCACAGCACCAGTGTCCATGTGACTGATATCAGCGGTAACACCAGGAGTATTAACGACATCGTATAAGTGAAGAACAGAGACAAGTGGATTCATTTTCATCAACATTGACAAGGGTTGACCGATTCCTCCAGCTGCCCCAAGTATTGCCACCTTGAATCCCGGCGCTGCCCCCTTTGCCCGGCAATTCATCCTCCCTACGCTCGAACTTCCCTCCATCATCTATTCAAATCCAACAATCAAACAATCAATCAAACAATCAATCAAACAGTCAATTAGGATCAAAATTCAAATGATCATACTAAAAGAAAAGTCAGAACCTGGAAATTAGGGGGGTGAAGATGAGCTGCAATTCTGGCGATTCGTTGATTGGCTTCTGAAGTGCTCTGCATCTTGGGTGAAATCGAGATAAAGAGAGAGAAAGTGGAATTTTGTGTTTGTTCGAAAATGCGAAATTTTGAGGTGGGAGGAAGAAGAAGATGATGAATAACGACGGTTGAAAATGTGGATTTTCGAAGGGAACATTGGAAGATGTGCCAGATGGATTAAATTAGTGGTGAAATGATAATTAAGAGGGGCCCTCTTCCTTATCTTACAAGGTAAACCTTCCAATTTGGTTATGGCCTTCCRCTTTACTCTCCGTTTTAGATTTTTAGGTTTTCGTCATCTTGCAAAAAACTTGTTAATATGATTGCCAATTTCATTTACCTATCACGTATTTGTGAATTTATAACAAAATCACGTGTCAAGTAGAGACCAACTAACGAAGGTGTTTCATCCCACATTGAAGTTGGGGATAATAAAATCTTCTAATTAAAGAGGGTTGAGACCTCACACCTGATGCGTATTTTCGTCCTTAAACGTTTGCTCAAGGAAAGGATCACGAATGGTTAACCAAGGTGTTTTAATAAACTCACGTTCATCGATGAATAATAGAATCGTTGTCCAATTCTTGCACCTTGACCCGTATCAACACCAAACCAAATTCATGTGATTTAGGGCCTAGAGAGGACACTAGAGTGTTACACGTGGTATCAGAGCCATCCTACATTATATACAATACTTTCTAAATTATAAAAGTTTAACTGAAAGTTAATTTTAATTGACACACGCATACATCAATTGCATACTAGCAGGTTAGTATTGTATAAATATATTACACATCACATATTTCATATTTTTTTATGTGGTAAATGATGAAAGACTTTAATCGTATCACGTAGATTTAGTTTTTTGGTTACAATATGAACAATTTCAAATCGATATCAAGTGTAAAAAGTAAGCCTCATTGATTCATGAATATTATCATATTATATCTCCACAAGTCTTTGGAAAAACTTATGTTGGAATTGTAACTAAACACTAAATAAAATATAAATAACGRCGTTTAGAAATACCTCTTCTATTTAATAATAAAATTACATTGTGTGTTGAGAACACGATAAAATTTGGTTACGTATGAATAAATTAAATCTGATCACAGTGAATTGTGTGTTAAGAACACGATCAAATTTGATAACATATGAATAAATCTGATCACAATGGATTGTGTGTTGAGAACACAATCAAATTTGATAACATATGAATCAATCTGAGAACAGTGGATTGTGCGTTGAGAAAAATATGTTGATTTTGTTCTTATTCATCAAAAACATGAAAATATTGATTTCTCTTTATCATTATAAAAGCTAGAAGACAAAGACCAATTACATGTCTATTGTACTACATAAATGAATGTGTAAGTTTTCGTATTATGTTATAATGCTCAACTCATTTGTTCATATGTTTTTTCGATTGAGAGTTGCTTTGTAAGTCTTAAATTCTTCCATTTACTTTGAGTTGTTCATTGATAACCARAATGGTGGCGATGTCGTACATAATTGTTTATATATTGTGTGTGATCTTTTACTTCTTTTTTTTTGTTTTATTTATTTCTATAAATAAGTGTTGCTTGCTATAAGAATCAGAGATTTTTTTTAATATATATTTTTGGTTGTATTCTTGTACTGAAGTAAGAGGAAGAATAATAAAATATGCAGAGAAGATTTTATAGGAGTCGGGGGTTTTCTTGTATATATATTCTTGTTTGTATTCTTTTAATGAAGCCAATGAAGAATAGTAAAATATGTAGAGAAGATTATTCCTCTAAACCCCCTAAACACAAGCCTAATCACTTCTTTRTGGTATCAGAGCAGGTTTTCCTGCAGATCTTAATTTTTCTTTCGAATTTTACTAGCCTAAAATAAGTTTACAACGACTGGAAAAGAGAAAGAGACTGGTGGCTTTATCTTAGTTAAACTTTATTTTTTGTATAATTTTGGAAGTATTGAATAGAATAACAATGGAAAGCGAACGGACTAATGTAGAGAAAAATAATAAAGGAAAAACAAACCTTTGAAGAAAATGGTCATGTATGTTTTATGTTKTGAGTTTTAACTAAGGGAGAAAATGAGTGATTATTTTACCCTTTTTTAAATGAATAGAAAACTCAATTCAAATGGATGAAAAGTTGGTGTGCACGAGAAACTTTTCATCTGTCACCCGTTTAACCTATAACTTGTCATCCATTTATTAAATTTTACATCTAACCTTAGTCGCTTTGAATTATGTTATAGATTTTTTTTCATCATATATATCATAAAATGCAATAAAAAAAAATATACTAAACGTTCTCATCCGTTGAGAACTTGACCCACCCATGGGTGATGGATGGTTTAGTTTTGACTTGAATAATGGTGTTTTCATATACTCCATATGTCATATCTCATGTGATTTTAAAAGGTGAATGATATTATTTTGATTTCGACTTTCTTTTTGAAATACTAAATATATAGTTATAATATCGATGCAAATATATAGTTTGGGTTGAAGTTATTAAATAATAGACATTATAAGGATAAATAAATAAAAGTAAAATGAAGGAAAAAACTTAGATAATAGTCATTGAAGATGACTTGTCAATGAGAGAGGAAGAGAATGACATATCATTTTGAAGGGGATGGAGAGAAATAGACGGTCCATTTCTTCTAAGAAATAGAGATCAGAGGATCTTGAATCTGTTTTCACTATATTTGATTAATAATGGAGGATGGAAAGGAAAGGGAGATGAAGTCTGAGCTGAGGTTCCTATCCAAATGTATCGAATGTTTTGGGTAATTAAAGCAAGATATATAGGAATTTAGTTTTATTCAATGAATAACTTAGAGGTGATCATGGGCCGGGTCGGGCCGGGCCGGGTTCGGCCGGGCTTGTCGTGTAAAATTAGGCCCTTTAATTGGACCGGGCCGGGCTTGGAATCGGGCCTAATATTGTTGCCCAAAGCCCGAAAAAATTGGAGCGGGCTTGGCGGGCTTTTCGGGCTTTTTCGGGCCGGGCCCAAAATATTAACTAAACTGCACAAAAAGTGATGACCAAAGCCCACCAAAGTTTCGGGAAAATCGGGCCGAAAAATCTTGTCCAAAGCCCGCTAAAATTTCGGGTCGGGTCGGGCCTAGCCCGCGGGCCGGGCTTGTTTGATCACCTCTAGAATAACTGCATAAAAATTAAATGAAAAAAGTTTTTGAGCGACTTGTTACTGCATTTGTTTATAATTCATTTAATTTGTATACAAAGATTGGTTGAATGTAGTATCATTTATCAATCAATCAATCATCAATCAATAACTATATACTAAAGCAGAAACTAGAAATGTCACATGTCGCATTTTGGTGAAAAATTTTCCCTTCAAAACTTATTTCCTTTTTTTAGTTTTTTTGTAAAATTATTTCTATATAGTTATTGATTAATTAACTCTATTAGCTAATAAATATTATCTTTACTTGATTCAAGAAGATTCTTTTTATCAATGTATAATTTATAATTATTTATAAAAATCATCAATCATTAATAACTATATACTAAAACAGAAACCATATGTGCCACATGTCGCATTTTGGTGAAAATTTTTTCCTTCAAAACTTATTTCCTTTTTTTAGTTTTTTGTAAAGTTATTGATTGATTGATTGATGATTGATTGATTATTGATGATTTCATAAATAATTATAAATTAGAATACAATGTTTTTAGCTCTATGATAATATATGATGATATTATCATCATATGTCACTTGTTCCGGAAAATTTAAGAGAACATAATTTTTTACACATTGTTGGAAATAGTTACACATTAATGATATTATCATTATTGTCCAAGTGGTGTTACTGTATTATTATTACTTTTTTATTGGGATAAATATATATATGGGGAGGGGTAGTTTTTKGAGAGAGTTGATGAGAGTGAAGGAAATTTGGAGGGAGTTGATGAGAGTGAAGGAAATTTGRCGGGAGTGTTTTTGGTGASGTTTGAGGGCAATTACAAACAGTAACATTCTTTTAATATACTCCATGCGTTCCAATTTGTTTTTTACATTTGTAGAATTGCACGTCAATTAAGAGAAATTAGTATTTGGATAAATTATGTTAGTATTACTTGAAAGTTGTATATATTCTTCTTTTAATTTGTTTGAGATGTGTGCAATAAAAAATCTTTTTATATTTAAAAATGAGGGGATGAGATAAGTTTGGGTAGAAAATCAAGAATGATGAGTAAATAAGTAAGAGGTAATATTAATTATTTTAGGAGTAAAAGTAACATTAATGGGTAAAAAAGTAAAGTATGAAAAAGAAAATGTAAAGAATAAAAGGGAACATTAAAAAAGAAAACGTAAAAAATAAACTGGAATGGAGTGAGCAATAGATTAGCAAACTCTCTCCAAATCATTTATACTTCTATTTTTTTTTTGTTTTTTTTTTTTTTACAAAAAAAAAAATTGGACGGCAATACAGAATCTTAATTAGGCTTATATAGTAGCCTCTAATAATATGATGAGTTAGTATATCATCAGCATACTCAAGTAAAACCTTAGTATCTTGGAAATTTAGTTAACAGTCATAATAATATGATGAATTAGCATATCATTAGCACTCTTCATTATAATCTCAAAAAATCTCGGTTGCCCGCGGTTGGTACACGGTGACTCAATAACGTTGCGATGTGGTAGTTTCCCTTGTTGGCATCCTAAGGAGCAGCCGCATTTAATCTTTTTTCGAGACTAACCCACTCTTAATTATATTATCTTCATCACCGCTCTTTGTTTAATTATCTCCCCCTCTTTTCCTCATTAATTTACAATTTTTCGACATCSAAATTCCCCATYGTTGATCTTCCTTGGATCAATTTTTAAACCCGTTGATAGATTGAGCATATGTTGTAATCATATTGCTAGCAAGGAGTAGATMKMRAWAKA
>SNQN01000153.1:113611-127702 GCA_008642245.1 Bassia scoparia
GTAATTAAAATGTAATTAATAAATTTTTATTCGAATTTAATAATCATACTAATTAATTAAACTTTTCATTTTCTTATTTATGGGAATAAATTAGTCAATGTAATTAAGTTTTTATTAATTCATATACCTTTTTTATATTGCTTAATATAAATTACAAAAAATAAAGAGATTTCATTTTTTTTAAGTAAGGGCATTTAAGACTTTTACATCATTAAGGGTGATTAAGTCTTTTAAGAGGGGGGACACCATCTTCCTCCCCCCTTCCCTTATATAATAGAGATGGTTTCAAATTATCAGATGCTTTGATGCATTCATGCATTTGGTAATTAGGCATAAGAATTTTCAAGGAGTGTCTCTTTCTCTGGTCACGAGACAACTTGCTCATAATTGTAGGTAGGAAGAGATAAGATGTATATTCGTACAACTCCATTTTAGCCAAGTATGGAACATTGTCAATTCATAGGCGGCCGGGCCATTTCGACTTGTCTTCTTTACTTGGATGTTACATGACATGTGAACTAATGACTCTAACACTCGATCTTATTCYTGTATTTAAGCTAACAAATTTAGGAATAATAATTAATTGCGGGCGCTGCTTTATGTGTTCTTGGGTCGTTTGGTCTCCTGATTAAATTTACGTACTCGTGAGGGGAAAAAAAAACTATGTAAATGCTGTAATTTGATCTTATATATGTCTCATTGAACCGCAGAATATGGGTACACGCTCAAAGTGACAGAAAAAAGCGATGTATATAGTTTTGGAGTCGTGTTAATGGAGCTAGTGGCAGGAAAGCGACCGAATGATCCATCCTTTGGGGAGAACAAGGATATAGTGAAATGGATGACAGAAACAGCTTTGGAATCCCCTGATTTCGATGCAGCGAGGAAGTTGGTGGACCCAAGGATGAATCCACATACATGTAACTACAAAGAGATAAAATTGATAGTTGAAGTTGCAATCCTTTGTACCTCAACGTATCCTGTAAATAGGCCATCCATGAGAAGAGTTGTGGAGTTGCTTAAGGATCATGATGCATCAGCGGCGACTACGAAACAATAATAATAATCTTCCTACCCTTGATCGATCACCAAGGATCATKTTGCAATGTTGTTGTACTGTATATTGGCACTAGTATCACTTATTCACTTGGGTTGCAGGAGACTGGCATTAGTTTGATACCATTACATTACATTTTAACAATATAATGCTACGTTTGGATGCGTAAAGGTTTTAATTAATTTATTTTACAGAGAAAATAATCCAAGCATCTACGGAGTAGTTACATCTGTTCGTGACATTCTTAATATAAGGTGTTAGGAGAAATGACTCCAACTTTGATCTTTGTGTTCAGTGATTTGAATCTTCATATTCCCCGGCCATTCTCCTATTATAGATACCTAACCATCCTTGTGGCTCCTCCATCGTAAAATATCTAGGAATTGTACCATGCAAGTTTACGATTATGTGCAACTCTRCATGCTTTAGATTGTATGTTTCTAGTTTTTGCAAGGAAGAAACTAAATGGGACCAAGGTCAATTTTTGTTTGAAAGTAAATTGAGGAATAAAGTGTACACTAGGGAGTTACCGMGTTTGATTGTTGCAAGCAATAATGTTGTCGTCACTTTGGGGGTATCCTTGGGGGAGTTTCGTCTAGACTTCCTCTAAAGATTTGTGTCCTCTTTGTATGTGTGATGTCAAGCCTTTTTTTGATTTAGTCTTAAGACAATTTTCTAATGGCTTTTCTTAATTATAATGTTATGAAGGTTAAATTAGTGAATAAAAAGAGAGAGGGAGGAGAAAGTAACGGTAAAGATAGGTAAATTTTATATGCATGATCGTGTTGTTTAGATGAGTCCTTCTGTACTCGACACACTCGTGTTGATCCAAACACCTATTTTATTTATTTCCCCGTGAACATTAATACCCACTTTGTTATTCATCCATGAAACATAAATATATTAAGAAATCAAAAGCTAGAGTTTGTGATGAGGATGTTTTAGTTGTATAACCTACTAAGAGTTGTATTATATTGCAATTACTAATTAATTAAGAAAAAACTAACGAGAATCCCCGAACGTGAAATAAGATAGCTAAAAAYGRAAATATTAAATGGATATAAATATTAATTACACCATGACTTTGACATGTATTCTAAAATTTATAATTTTATATCGTTTTAGGAAGAATTGGTTCTCATATAAAGACCCGCATAGTCCGTTAGCAATATCGTTTAATCAATACAACAATAGTTCCTTGTTTTAGATGAGTTTTATATTTGCTTGATTTTTTTGTGAAATTTCTTCRTGTACTTTGTGCTAAGATTTAAAGTCAAGAGGAAAACAACCCTGGTCGTATGCTAAAGTCCCTAAGTAGTCACCTGGCCAAATAGTCCATGTGCGGTGTGCCTTTGTATTGGTCGAGCTACCTCAAGTACCCCTGAAATATGAGATGTATGAGAAAATCACCATTTTTAGAAAATTTACATTATTATTTCATTTCTTTCACTTGTACTCCACTTTGCCTATCTGAACTCTATAAATAATGTAAAGATAATAATTTAGCTCTATGTGTTTAAATGTTTGAATTGAATTTTTTCGTAGTTGTTTACATGTATGTGATCTTTATTTTTTTTTTTACCCTTTTTTTGGTGATATGGTTGAATGTAAGTAACGTGATTAAATGAGGCATAAGCAAAAAATTGAAATAATGTTGTACAAGCTCAAAAATTGATGATTTGCTCAAATATCCCTCATTATGAGGGGTACCCCAAATGAAAAATATTAAAATACATCGGTATTTGAGACAACCTCACAAACTCTGGGGTATATGAGCTATTTGACTAAATCTCAAGCGTATAATTGAAAATTTCTCAAGTTTTTTCAACTTTCTGATTTGCGTCTTTTTACTACAATTCTTATCCATATCCTTACTCTTGCATTTATCTCTTTTATCTCTATCCCACATCAAAATGTTACATAATAGAAATTTATTGGTCTATATGCCACCGAAACTAGTTTTATTTACTAATTTGTCATCGAATCTTATTTTAGTAACCAATTTGTCAATCAAACATGTACTTCAYATGTTTCAAAAAAGTGACAATAAATGAATTTTCACGTAGTTTAAAAAAGAGATTTAACAATGTAAACAAACAAATTATTAATCAAAGTAATTTTAACAAAATGAAGTCCCAAAAAWTTAAGATTTATGAGAAAATCACCATTTTTAGAAAATTTACATGTACTCCACTTTGCCTAACTGAACTCTAGAAATAATGTAAAAATAATAATTCAGTTCTATGTTTTAAACGTTTGAATTGAATTTTTTTTGTAGTTGTTTAAAACTATGTGATCTTTAATTTTTTTACCCTAGTATTTCCCAAGTGATATGGTTGAAAGTACGTAGCGGACTAACGTCGGTATAAGCAAAAAATTAAAACAATTGATGTATCAAGCTAAAAAAATTGACGATTTTTCTCAAAATATCCCTCATCATGAAGGGGGATACCCCAACGTGAAAAATATAAAATACAACTCGGTATTTGAGAAAATCCAAAATTCCGGCGGTATAGAAACTATATTGACTAAATTCAAGAGTGATATGTGAAAATTTCTCAAGTTTTTCAACTTTGATGTGTGTCTTTTTACTACAAATCTTAATCTTTATCATTTTATCAACTTCCTATCTATATCCTATTCTTACATCTACCTTTTTTTTTTATCTTTGTCTCACATCAAAATGATCACATAATAGAAAATTTATGGTCTATATGCCCCAAAACTTTTTTTATTTTACAACTATGAATAAGCCCCCCGAGCAATAGATCGATTTGGTAAATGTAATTATGAATTACTTTATAAAATCGGAAACTTTAATCTATTTAAAATGAATATTAAAAATAGGTTTTGCTAATTTTTTTTAATAGTTATAGGTTTAGGGGTGCTTACCGAGCGACCGATCGGCGAGCAGGGTAGAACTCGACTTCGACCCGTTAAAAAAATTTACACCTGCTCACTCGACTCGGTTACTCGTCAAGCTCGATAAGGTTCTGCTCGACTCGTGACGATAATTTTTACCCGCTCGACTTCGCTCGAAACTCGTTTTCAAGAATCATATTTCCAACGTTAAAAACTCGACTCGACTCGAAAGCTCAACTCGACTCGTGAACTCGACTCGAGCTTCGTCAATTTAAAGCTACAATAACATTTAAAAATACAAGTTTTTACTTTAAACACTACCAAGTCTTTCAACAATGCTATCAAACACCTCAAATAAAGTTTTCAACAAACAAGAGAATCACAAAGTTAACTCAATGCTCAATAACAAACACAAATACACTAGAACACAAGAAAATCAAGAATATTATCCCAATAAAGCAAACAAATATTAATACAGCTTCAACAACTAAATCTTAATTCTTCACTTCAAAGTATTTAATCTACACATGAAATCTTCAATTCATCACTTCAATCTTACCAAAGCCTAGAGATTTGGAAGGAGATTTCTTTTGGTTCATCTTCAATATTATTGCACAAAGTCATAATATAATAAGAACATTAGAATATTATAAGTAATGAAAATGAAAAAAAAACATAAATAGAAAAAAAACAGAAAAAAAATCAGAATAACAGAAAAAAAAACAAAACGGATAAAAATTAACAATTCGAAAAATAGTGCAAGCATTACTTAACTAGTGAGCAAATAAAACAAACAAATTAATTAGACCATCAATAACAATTCAGAAAACATTCAAAAAAAACAGAAAAAAAAATTCAAGAAAAACAGAAAAAAAAAAAATACAAAAAACGTTAATAAAAATTAACAAATCGGAAAATAGGCAGCAAATATAACAAAATATAATAACAGAATCTATTAATACAATAAAAAATTAGTAAAATCTACATATAATAAATAAAAAATCATTAACAGTCATCGATAAAATTAAAAAGAAAAAAGACGTTTATCCGTACTGGGGCAGTGGGATTGCGGACGACGACGGAACGCAGGTTGCGCAGGCGGCGAGCGCGTGGCGCAGGTGGTCGAGTCGGCGGTCTGCGAGGTGCGAAGTCTACCGATCGAGGGTTTGAAGGCGAGCGTTTGGACGAAGGAGTGAATGTTGAGTGTTCGTTTGGGTGGAGTGTTGGCTGTTGTGTAATGTGTTACTGGGTAGTTGGGTAGAATTAGGATTGACTATTGGCGATGATTGAAAAGGCTGGCCCAAATTATTTGTTATGAGTCAAGTTAGTTTACCATATAAGTAATATTAGTATTTTGTTTAATTTTTATATTAAGCAAAATATATAATTATAATATTAACTAAAAAAGGATTAACGAAGCTCTCGCGAGCTTAACGAGTCGAGTAAGGACTGCTCGACTTGACCGTTAGGTCCAGTCGAAGCTCGAGCTCCCACAGCCAAGCTTTAACCGAGCTTTGATTCGAGTCGGTCACGGAGCGCTCGCGTGAGCTCGAACTGCTCAATAAGCACCCTTAAGTTATAGGTTTTGATTGTGTATAATTTTTTATAGTTTATCAATTACTAGTTTATACTTTATTTATTTTCAAAAGCTCATTTATTAAAGATATCATTAATTAATTTTTACATTTTTTATACAATCATTAATTAAAGGTGATGAAGGGGAAATTTGATAGGGAAAAATGAAAGGGTGGGAATTGCATTTTAGTAATATTATATAGATTTGTCACTTGAATCTTATTTTGATAACCAATGCCAAGTTCCTCGTCAACTTATTTAGATAAAGTTTTAGTAAATAAGTTTATGTTTAGTAAAAAAATTTCAATCCTTAAGAATTTATTAAGTTTCAGTTAAAATAAGTTCAATTCAGTTACCAAAAGTCCAGTCAGTAAAAATAAGTCACAATTCAAAAAATAAGTTCAGATTCAAATATTTTAGTTGACGAAACAAGCCCCAATTTGTCAAACAAACATGCACTTCATCCGTTTCAAAAAAGTGGCAACAAATAAATTTTCACATATTTTAAGGAAGAGATTTGACAATGTAAACAAATAAATTAATCAAAGTAATTTTAACAAAATGAAGTTATGATCTCATTATTCATTAAGTTAAAATTACTTTGATTAAATTGATTGTTTACATTGTTAAATCTTTTTCTTGAAATACGTGAAAATTCATTTGTTGTCACTCTTTTGGAACGAAAGAAGTATTTTTTTTTTTACCAAGGTCTTTGTGGGTTAATTTTGTAATCTTTAAAAGCGTGAAAAATAATGGTTGCGGATAAACCAATACGGATGGAGAGCCAAATTAGTTAATTGGCCTACTCATTTATAGCAGAAATATATCCATTGTCTGACTTGGGCTGAACTTTCTGGCTTATGGACTTATTGACCAAATGGGCTACTACACACTTACACAGTAACAGTAACACAACCTTGTTGACCCTTTAAGAATTGAGCACACAAACCAAAACCGCCAACGTCTACATTATTCAAACTTTCAAAATTCGAATTACAGCAAACCCTTCACCGCAAACCAAGGGTGACAACATTAACCATGGTTAACTCCAACGCCTCTCTGCCCTACTGTCACCTACCTGTAACCATGGTTAAAAAAAGAAAAGCCTCTAATTTTTTTTTTTCCAAATAACTTCCACAATATAAGTACCCACCACCACCCCTCACCTCCCTCATTCGCAAAATCCCTTTTACTTCGCCACTCTCATTTTCTCTCTCTCTCTTTCTCTCAAAAGAAGGCGTCTTCATAAACGCCTTCGATTTTGTTCTCTGATTCTTTGTTCGATTTCTCTGTTCTACAATCTTCTTTCGTTTCAGATCTAGAATTTTTCAGCGAAAATGAGGGAGTGCATTTCGATCCACATCGGTCAGGCTGGTATCCAGGTCGGAAACGCCTGCTGGGAGCTTTACTGCCTCGAGCACGGTATTCAGGTATGATTCCTTTTACATTTTAGATCTATTGTTTTCGGTTTCATTTCTTTGAGTTTTGATTGTGTTGCTTTGAGATTAGAWGTTCTACCGTTTWTTCGYATGTCATTTCTATTGATTTGAGTTTGTTATGATTTTGGCTGTGAAATTATGATGMTATATAGTGTCGGCTATGATGATTTGTATTGATGTGTTTGTATTTTGATGTCGTTGTTGAAAATCGCTTTTAWATCTCGGAATATGTATTTTTTGATGCCGCATTTTAGTAGAATTTATAGATCTRTCGCGGTTGATTCCAGGAATGATGTATTTCATTAGATCTATATGCAGATCTTGGATTTTGGATGCTTCATTTTGCTTTAGACATTTACGATTCATGTTCGATCATTAGATGATTTAGATCTGTCATTATATTGATGTTGAAATTGTTTCTGTTTGCCATTTGGTTTTCAAAATGTTAGATCTAAGATGCAATTCCATCTTGTGTTCATTCAAACGATTCTTCTAATTGTGGATCTTAAACTGAAAATTACTGCTAGATTTCGTTTTCAAGATCACGGACTAACATCCACAATGCGAGTTGTTTGAAATTCATGTGGAAAATTGTTGCTAATTATAATCACATGGTGTTAATATATTTTCAATGGATGCCTGCTTATAAACTGGATCTAATAGTATCACAAGCTTATATTTTCAAAAACTTAAACGTTGATTCAATTTCACATGGTGTTTATGAAGATGCCTGCTTGTAGTGAAGTGTAACTTAAAGTATCGTAAGCTATGTAGTAAAAAGGAACTGGTCAATTGTGCTAATTGATTCTCAATACAGGTTTTGCATTCTAACTGCTAATGATCACAAGAGTAATAGCATTATCTGATATATTGTGATTGATTTTTTAATCCAGTGAATTGTTATATATGTTTGATGTGTAATTGTTTTGATATTAGTGTTKTCWTGACTCATGACTTATTTCCAAATTATCTTGTCTAATGTCTCTTTCTTCGTTGATAGGCTGATGGACAGATGCCAAGTGACACCACTGTTGGTGGAGGAGATGATGCCTTCAACACCTTTTTCAGTGAAACTGGTGCTGGAAAGCATGTTCCCCGTGCTGTCTTTGTTGATCTTGAGCCCACTGTCATTGATGAAGTGAGGACCGGTACCTACCGCCAGCTGTTCCATCCAGAGCAGCTCATCAGCGGAAAGGAGGATGCTGCCAACAACTTTGCCCGTGGTCATTATACCAGTAAGTTTTTTCCCTGTTATCRCYTTTGATGCTATTCAATTTGCTTATGTGGATATGTGTGCTAATWACTTTGTTTAAATTGCAGTTGGTAAGGAGATTGTCGACCTCT
The DNA here is from genome assembly GCA_008642245.1 of Bassia scoparia. Lineage (NCBI taxonomy): Eukaryota > Viridiplantae > Streptophyta > Magnoliopsida > Caryophyllales > Amaranthaceae > Bassia > Bassia scoparia. The sequence goes on from SNQN01000153.1 coordinate 121,889, forward strand.
GCTTGGACCGTATCCGCAAGCTTGCTGACAACTGCACTGGTCTCCAAGGTTTCTTAGTCTTCAATGCTGTTGGTGGAGGAACTGGTTCTGGTCTTGGTTCCCTCCTCTTGGAACGTCTTTCTGTTGACTACGGAAAGAAGTCCAAGTTGGGTTTCACCATCTACCCATCTCCACAAATCTCTACCTCTGTTGTTGAGCCCTACAACAGTGTCCTCTCAACCCACTCACTCTTGGAGCACACTGATGTTGCAGTTCTCCTTGATAATGAGGCTATCTATGATATCTGCAGGCGTTCTCTTGATATTGAGCGTCCCACCTACACCAACCTTAACCGTCTCATTTCTCAGGTGAATATAACATGATCYCCATTTCTGGTTTGAAAGGAACATTACCTGAACTTCAGTGATAATGTTTATTGACATTTGATTTTGCTGGTTCTCAGGTGATCTCATCCCTTACTGCTTCATTGAGGTTTGATGGTGCCTTGAATGTGGATGTTAATGAGTTCCAGACCAATCTTGTGCCATACCCCAGGATCCACTTTATGCTTTCCTCATATGCCCCAGTCATCTCTGCTGAGAAGGCTTACCATGAGCAACTCTCTGTTGCTGAGATCACCACCAGTGCCTTTGAGCCCTCTTCCATGATGGCTAAGTGTGACCCACGTCACGGAAAGTACATGGCCTGTTGTCTGATGTACCGTGGTGATGTTGTCCCCAAGGATGTTAATGCTGCTGTGGCCACCATCAAGACCAAGCGTACTATCCAGTTTGTYGACTGGTGCCCTACTGGATTCAAGTGTGGTATYAACTACCAGCCACCCAGCGTTGTCCCTGGTGGTGATCTTGCCAAGGTCCAAAGGGCTGTTTGCATGATCTCCAACTCCACCAGTGTTGCTGAGGTGTTCTCCAGAATTGACCACAAGTTCGACCTCATGTACGCCAAGAGGGCCTTYGTCCACTGGTAYGTGGGTGAGGGTATGGAAGAAGGTGAGTTCTCCGAGGCTCGTGAGGATCTTGCTGCTCTGGAGAAGGATTACGAGGAAGTTGGTGCTGAGGGTGCCGAGGATGATGAGGGTGATGACGATGGTGAGTACTAAGTGAGATGAAGATGCTGTTGGAGTTTTAAAACTTTGTTTTGTTGAATGTGCATTGTGCCATGTATGTGTGTTCAACTTGTGGTGTGATGAGACCTAGTTTCTGATGTTTCTTGGATATTTTCTGTCTATAATGAATGATTGAATGGATTTTACTTGAATGCCCTTATGATCTTATGTGTTTCTCAGGTATACTGATTACATTGACAAAATGTACCGAAGATGTGTTGAAACATGCATATGGGCCAAATTGGAACAAACGTACTTTATCAGTAAAATAATGTCGTTGTAAATTAAAAATGTTGGTGATCATCCTCCCTAATTCGTAAAAGTAATCATGTGTGTTAGTCAATAATCTTTTTTGACATGGTGTTAATCAATTATTCTTAAATCAGTAATGAATGTTAAACTTATCACGGGAGTAATTTACAGTGATCGTATAACTTGTTAGGAATTGCCATCACATATTTATTGGCAATTTTTCAGGCTACAATGCCATCGATCATGTTGGATTGCTCTTGGTTCTAACATAGTTAAATTTTTAGCTTACAATCTGATAAAAGATTAACAAGAGATAAAAACACCAAGGTAATTAAGTACAATCTCTAACGATATCAAAAAACATTAAAAGGTCAGACAGTGAGAAAACTGTTGAAGGTGATTGTCATTTCAATAAACAAAAAAACTACGCGTCATCAAGACAAACAATAGTGTAAGGTGTATTGCCGAAATTTTTTCGTTGAGCGAGTGCTTCTCCGATACGTGAGTCTTGCTCCTATGACATCTAATAGTAGTACTTCTGTGAGATCATCTCAACCAACACCCTCCTTAACTCTAACCTACAAGTGTTTATTTTTCATTTGTACACTTGATCATTCTAGAAAGTAGAAAGATATTAAAAAATTACAAATCCAAGGCGAATTAAAGTTCTATCCCCAATCTATATCTAACATCAGAAACCTGATCAATAGTTAACAGATAAACCTTCAATTAAGGTTTGAAAAACACTTTATCATAGATGGTCATGCATCACTGTTCTCTAATCATATATCTCTACATAACTACAATTGGCAACTCAACACTTCATCTAAATCTAAATTCTATTACTGTAGAGGCGCCTGCTTTTTGATTTCTAATGATTAGGGAGGAGAGGATTGGAGTGTATAGACGAAGTGAAGTGAGATGGTAGAAGGAGTCACGTGTGGTTGGGTTGCTTAGAAGCCGGCGCTCAGAAGGAATGAGAGGAAGGAGGGATAAGAGGAGAGATAGTTCAGAGTTGCTAAATGTTTCAAATGGTCGGTGGTAACGATAGCACTAGACTACTAAAAACAAATAATATAGTGGCTGCGCCATGGTGATTGCTGTGTTATGTTAGTCTGGTCAATGCATGTCTGGTGGTGACAGGTCAATAGTTTGTTACTTAGCGTACACAAAATAAAAATTTCTCATTTCACCAGAGAGTTTAAAATGTACGATGATTTTAGATTAGCTCCTTAATTAATATCTTTTAATGTCTTTATGTGTTAATCTTTTTTAGAGAATGAGAAAAAGAGTATGACCCGATTAATGCATATGCTCAAGTTATCTAATGTTATTAATCGATTGAGGGTTAGGTGAGTTAATTAATTATTGCTATATTATTTCTATTTTTAACTCCTCTAGTTGATTTTTCTTAACGGTCACAGCCCTCTATACAGTGCTAAGTCTTGAAATCTCAGGTATCAATACATGACACTATCTTTATTCGCTTCTAAAACCCAAAGTCGAGGTACTGAAAGAGAGAAATTGAAGCGCATTTAGCCTATCAATAGAGACTATTAGATCATGAGTGAGTAGTTAAGCTCCGAATATCATAGTTGCGTAGTTTTTTTACACTAGAACTTATTTTTTTCTGTCATACTTTTTTATCTCGTTATTTTTTCCAATTCAAATTTGTTGTTATATTGTAGTTATTAGTTAGATTGATCGATACCAGATTATTAAATATCAACAATCTGACCATAACAATATCTTATACTACAGAAACCACATAGAGCCCTAAAAATCGGAGGAGATAACGGTTAAGTAATGAAGGACACCTATATTAATTCAGAATCTCTAAGGTCGTGACCACACGTGGATCAAACGGTGCCTCATGGAGAGCCATGACACTTATCAAGCCAGAAACGCATAACACATTCACTAAAGAGTGAGTAATATCACTGTCCCAGTGCATGGGTATATAAAGTAAACACAAGCATCATCAGCCTAGTAATACACAACACCTGATCTACCTACTCTTTTTTAAATATTGTCTACTCCCTGTATAAATTCTAGACCACCTTCATGCGGAAGGGGCAGGTCGCTGGTCTAACGCAGTTTCCTGGGCATGCCCGCCAGTATATAGTCATACTTTGTGACCGGTTCTCATACACCATCAGAGTGTGTGTACGCCCTTTGATCGGCTATCTGCTAAAAACATTCAAGCGTATAAGAGTATACAAGTCGTGCACACACTCCACCAAGGTTACCTGGAGAAAATTTCCCTTAAAAAATTAGTATATCTAGCATCGGATACCATTTGTAAGACATCATACAGACGTCAGCAGAACCATTTCTTGTTACAGAAATAATAATTCTGCACTATTCCTCAAATATATCATATCAGTTTAAAACTATTAAAAACAAATGTATCGAACGAAGATAAGAAAGATACATTCTTGAAATACGAGATTATGATAACATTTACTACAAATTGCAAACATTTATTACAATTAAACCAATATGATACGAGAACATAATCAAAATTCGTTCAACAAAAACTATAATAAGTGTCACAATCTACAAGTGGAGGCATGACCGAGAGATTCTCATCAGACAAATCTATTTTACTGGTCACCAGAATTGCTCATTTCCTCAAGTCACATCACGAATCTATGTCACTACTCGGTTTCATCATCCAAAATCTAAGCGAGTAAATAACAGATTAATATTTTTCTAAAAAAAACAAGGGACATATGATATGATCACGATGAGAGCAGTAATATATATTTAATTTTCGTGCATTATAATGAATTTAGAAATGATAGTGAACCTCGTCCATACATACAATAATTAAATAAAAACTGATACATTTAGAATAGCCAAGTCTCTTTAACGACATGCACAACACCCGATAAATGCACTTAGTTCTATTAGATATACAACAAAAAAAATAATAAGGAGGTGACACAATTACACATGCAAAATTCAACTTCTAGGTCATGCAACGTAACTAGAATAGCTTAAAAATCAGATAAGTGGTTAAATACATACCCTTGAATAGAGAAAAGGTACTATTATCTAAATCCGTACAAGTATAGAGGCGCATCGAACGACCTGTATTAATCAATCACTGTATTGCACTTATGTAGAATTTATTGAGGCATTCTAGACATAGTAGGACCAAATACAATTAATGCGATTCTAGTATTTTTTTATTATCATATATTACGTTGAGTAAGAAAACGAAATACAATCTCAATTTACATACGCGTTCGACCTTAGATCTCCAAGGCATACAGCGGTATGAAGTTTAAGCGAATGACAGCTCTGAACGACAAACTATTCTTTGGCATGCGTGAGTATAAACTAGCTCGTCCCTATCTAGAATTTTTAATGTACAATAGACGATCAATTTTCTCACTTATTCGCAAAGATAGTCACCGATGGAGTAGGGAACTAAACAACTTCGTATTTTACAGAGAACATGCTAATCTAAATCCAGCACATCTGGAATGATAAAGTCCATAATTAATGTTTTACTGTAATTATTCGCATCCAATCGATTTCGAAGGTGATAATAAGAACAAGAAGACAGTTGAAACTTCATCTGCATGGAAAGTTGACCACAACACTACAGCATCTTAGATTATTTGCTATGATGTTATGCATAAGTCAATTACTTCTCTACAGTAAGAAGACAAAAACTGGGAATAGCCAAACCCCACTAAATTGTGCAATAAAATGAACAAGCAAAAGGAGCTATAAAAAAATGGACATGCCTGTAACACAGCATATGGTAGATCACTGTGTTTTTCTTTCCACAATTCAATGCACTTAACCGTGTGATGCTCAATTCTCAGTCTTAGGATGAGCCCTTTCAAGGCCGATTGCCATAGAATCTACATATAGCATGGCCGAAAAACGCGCCTCAGAACTCGCCAGTGTTGACAGGAGCGTTAGCCCGATTCTCTTCTCAACTCCATCCAACATAGCCAAAGCCGCACTCAACCTAGACCTGTCATGGACAAGTGCATCGCGGCCTGTTCTTGTTCACTCAACTTCTTCTCCCGCACAAATTTACTTAGCCGCCGGGTTTGCGGAGATCCCGGAAGCCATATATTTGATCTTACCGCAAGCTTAACCCTCTCCCGAGAACTCCTCTTAAAGGATCACCCTCTCACTACCAAGGCACAGCCTCTCTGTGCCTAGCTAATGGCGGACATGCATCTACTCGCAGTCGACCCGTCACAAAAATTTGATCTCTGGTTTCTAAGTTAGAGGATGAGATGACAACGGTCTACCATCCACTTCACTTACTTCAGTGAAACCAGCATGTGTTTACGGATACGTGCACCTTGCGAATCCAAATTCGCGTCTTGTGGCATTCTTAACCAGCCATGGAGTACGATCTAGTCTGTGACAACCAAGTTTCTCTGGCTGATAATCCAGAAGCTTCTTTAGAGTCACCCGGCATA
>SNQN01000153.1:127727-144516 GCA_008642245.1 Bassia scoparia
AGAAAATTCATCCAAGCGATAGTCCAATCATTTGAACGATAATTCGAACCTTCAAGTTGAAACTTCTGGGTCTATCACTGTTCTCAATTAGAGTTAATACGGTCTCACACTTCTCTAATATCTTTACTTAGGCCTCGTTTGGTTGCTAGGTTGAGGAAGAAGGATGAGGAACGAAGGAGGAGGGAGGAAGGAGTAGCTGTGGTTGGGTTGCTGGCCGGGTCGAGGAAGGAAGGAGGAGGGAGGAAGGAGTTGTTGGTTCAATGTGGTGGTGGTCGTGCAGTGGCGATGGTTGTTGCTATGTTGGTGGTCAAGGTGTGGTGGTCAATGTGTTACTGAGTTAGTTTTAATTATTTAAGGGTTTAGGGGTTAATTAGTCTAATTAATTAGTTTTAGTGTTAAATGAATGGAAAAGTAACCGTGATCTCAAGGTTATCTAATTCGACTAGGGTTAGGTGAGCTATTATACCCTGATCTCAAGGTTACTTAATCTAATCTTGAAATCTCAGGGGTATCAAGCTATTAGGTCAAACCTCAAGGGTACCTGAGAAAATTTCCTTACCTTTAATTTAATCATTGTATTCAGAATTCATGTTGAGCCTACTTATTGTTATCTGATCTTTTAACGTATTTTTTCCATTCATGTTGATATATATTAGTCAACCAGAYTTAATATAACCAAGGTCCATATAACAAAGCCCACTAGGCCAATGAGAATAAGTGAATGAAGGCCCAAAATAGAATCAAAGTCGTTGACCACCTGATCAAAAGGTGCCTCATGAGCATGACACTTATCAGAGCCAAACGCATAACACATGTCACTAAAGAGTTAAYTATCACATGTCCCATGCAGTGGTATATAAAGTAACACAAGGCTATCCAGGCCTAGTAAGTACACATAAACACTGACTACCTACTTCTTTTTTTAGAATATTTGTCTACTCCCTGGTATAAATTCTAACACCTTCATCGAAGGGGCAGGTCGCCTGATCCTGGGTTGCCCCAGGATAGTCATCTTTGGGTTTTGTATGTAATTGGATTGCGCGTTTGGATCATCACCACCAGCATCGGTCCATTGACATCTACCACGTCAGCAGAACCATTTATTGTACAAATAATTCCTTTTCTCATTACTATTAACAAGACAAAAATATAGATACATTGAAAGTTATTAACATTACAAATTGCACATTATGAAAATTGACCATTGGAGAACTAACGTTCAACAAAGTAACAAGTGTCACAATCTAACAAGGGAGGCATGCCAAGATTCTCACGCACAATTACTGGACAATTCATCACCATTCGTTCTACCGTTTCATTCAAATTGCATAGTATTTTCAAAAGGTATTGTATGCATCAGATGCAGAATAAATTTATCGTGCATAAAATATATAGTGACTCTTTATATTAATATAATGACCCTTTATATTAATATAGTAACTCATTTCACTTTACATCAATATAGTGATAAAAAATAAGGGTTATCATATTGATAAAAAAGGTTACTATATTAACTAAAAAGGTCACTATAATCTGATGCACAGTAAATTTATTGAGCATCAGATGTACCTAATACTTTGTCTAGTATTTTTTTTTATCATTTACAGTAAAACGAATACTCCATTTAATGTTGTTCATGGTTAAGCATGCTCTAACGACAAGTCTGCATGGAATCTTAGATCTAATTAATGTAATCAATCGAGTGACACGATGTGGCTAACTAYTCCGTTATTAAACTCTAAYATATTGTCAGCAATAATGACAAACAAATTAATGTATTATTCGCATATCGTTTTATAATAAGCAAGCATGAATCTGCTGATTGGAAGTGACCAACATTAGACWTAAGTATTGCTAGAATTAGCATATACTTCAGTAGAACAAAATGGAACCAAACACTAAATTGTGCAATAATGAACAGCAAAAGGAGCTAAAAAATGCTGTAACACACATATGGAATCATGTGTTTTCTTTCCACAATTCAATGGCACTTAAGTGTGCAATTCAGCTAGGAGTTGCCGATGCCATACACAAACATGGAAAACCAATGAGTGTTGACGAGTTAGCCGATTCTCTTTCAATCCATCCAAACAAGGCCTCTGGCCTTAATCAATTGATGCGCCTTCTTGTTCACTCCAACTTCTTCTCCGCCACAAATTTAGGTGGCGGAGAAGAASCATTATTATTTGATCTTACCCTTAACTCTCGACTCCTCTTAAAGKATCACCCTCTCACTCAAGCGCCCTTTGCTCTAATGGGAATGCATCCCTTCGCAGTCGACCCGTCACAAAATTTTGATCTCTGGTTTCTAAGTAGAGATGAGTGTTACGAGTCTCCTTTCCACATTACTCAAGGAAAACATTTTTACGAACGTGCACCTTGCGAATCCAAATATCGATTGAAGTCTTTTAACCAGCCTGGAGAGCGCATTCTAGTTGACATCCAAGTTTGCTCTGACTCTAATCGAGTGTATGAGCAAATTGAGGCGCTGAATCGCTGAGTCGAATGTCAGGTGGGGATTGACATATGCCAAAGCTTTGCAGAGCAGTTATCCTAAGCTGATAGCAAAGGTTTGTCTCCATACGTAGTGTGACGGGTTACAGAAATGGGAAGAACTTGACTTATGCCCCGGTGACATGTTAAGGCCATTCCCAGCCTCAAGTTCCTTTTACTCAAGGTAAATAATGCGTTTCATGTTCATTTAAATTGTATGCATTTGAATCTTGTTAATTACTTTATTCAATCATTATGTGTGTATTCGTAAGTTCATTTAACTACTTATTCTTTCCTATAACCTCAAAACAATAAATTAAATGCATCTCGAACACCGTATCTGTAACGTTGTAGGATGTTAACTAATATGCAATGTTACATTCTTTCTATCATAAATGTTGGCAGCATATATGCACAAGTGGCGAATGATGATGGCATAGAATACTCAGACATGCAGGAGAGGCAATTTCCAAGCAAAGAAGAAGGCGGAAGTTGCTGTCATAGATGTGGTGGTGGGAATTCAAACTGACTACTATAAATCACTCTCATTTCACAGATTCTGCTAGTATGAGATGTAACCCTCGTAGAGGAAAGGAAAGAACAGCAGCACAATGAAATCTCTTCGACAAATCGGCTTCAATGATAATCTTTTACCAATTTGGGATCGAAGTCCGTAAGTTGAAGTTTATCCTGATAACGTCTTTTTTTTTAAAAAAAAAGAAAAAAAAATTGTATTCGCCACCTACTCCCATGAGTCCATGATTGGAGATAACTTTTCAAATTTGCATTTTATCGTGGAAAGGAAAAAAAATAATTGCATGTCTTTTTTAATTTTTTGTTTAAATTATCATCATGCATCACTCGTTTATCTTTACTACTTGTATGAAGAAAGATTGTAATTTTGAATTTGTTGTAAGCACTTCCATCACCTTGGAATGTTATAGTCGAATCATGTCATATTCGAAAAATAATTATATAAATTTAACCCCAAACCCATACCCGTTTTTTTAATTTGGGTATTTTTTTCAATAGTCATATTCAATTATTCATGCTCCCGCGTGTACGTACCCATACCCGTTTCCATGCCAGCGAATGAGATTAGTTAGCAAATCAGCCCATTGTTCAACATGAAAATGTAAATAAACCAGCCATTTTCTTCATTAAAAATACAGTAAAATAAGGAAAAATGTCAATAATTACCCATTTATTTTCTTTTTTTGAAATAACTACCCAGATTGTTTTTATTGAAAACAACTATCCATATTTTCAATTTTTTGGGAATCATTACCCACTTTGAGATTTTGGCACTTACACCGTATTAACAACCACCAAACCACCCCAACGTGGCATCCCTATTGCAAAACTACCAACTGGTTGTTTCCCACTTCAAAACAACTCAACACCCAGTAAAACAATTCAAAAACATAAACCATCACACTTAGTTTTAGCCTTTTCTCAGCTATCCATCTGTTTTTTTTGATATGTTCCTTCATAAAAGTTGTAGATTTCGAAAAATACATGAAGTAGACTAAAAAATCACGTGACTTGGAGTTGATTTCAAATAGTTATGCCTCTATAAGTTTAAATTCTAAAAGTTGATAGTGATTCGCAAATAAAACATAAAAAGTGGGTAGTTGTTTTAATAAAAAACAATCTGGCTAATTGTTTTCAAAGATGACAAAAAAATGGATATTTGACAATTCAGCCCTTCTCTCGAAAAGAAAAAACAAACACATTTTTTTAATTTTTAATTAAATAAAAAACAAATCAGTCCCATTCTCTCCGTCAAACTAAGCTAAAATCCCACTACAAAAAGTATAAAATCCCTCAAAAATAATAAAAAAAAAAAACAGAGTCAATGTATTTTTAGACAAAGTCACCACCATCAATCTCCTATATTCCTCAAACAAATCTCTCGTCTTCAATGGCCAAAAACCACCATAATAATCAACTACCACCTCTACGACCTCCTCGAAAAGTCTGCTTTTCGTTCGCGGCGTACGCAAAATCCGTGATCACAGCCCTCAAATCTTCGACGTCCACGTGTCAGCCGGCCTCACGGATGTCGAAATCACCGCCGTTGAATCAGCCGGAAATTTCACATTCCCACCCGACCTCCGCTCCATTCTCTCCGAGGGCCTKCCCGTGGGCCCCGGCTTCCCCAATTGGCGGTCATCCTCCCGGCACCAGCTCCGCCTCCTCACCTCCCTCCCCATCCTCTCTCTCTCCAAGGAAGTTTCTAGAAACAACTTCTGGGTCCCATCGTGGGGTCCACGCCCGGTCAACGTGGACGAGGCCCACTCCCTGGCCCAGACATTCCTGGACCGTGCCCCGCCTCTCGTCCCCGTGTTCAGGCACTGCTATGTCCCCGCTGAGCCCAACGTTGCGGGAAACCCCGTGTTCTACGTGCATGGGGGTGACGTCAGGCTAATAAGCGCTGACGTGGGAGGGTTTTTTAGGGGGACAGAATTCTGGAGGAGGGATTGGGTGTGGAGAAGACCGAAGAGGGGTAGGGATGCCACCCCGGCRTGGGCCGAGGAGGCGAGACGCGTGGAGTTTTGGACCGACGCGGCGGCGCGTGATAGCACGTGCAGGTACTGGTGGAGCGGGGAGCTGAGTGAGTGCATGGAGGAGCTGATGTGGAAGTTGAGGGACGGCGGGTGGGGCGAGGAGGACGTGAAGGAGATGATGATGATGGACGGGCGCGACGACGACGTGACGTCGACGCGCGTGACAGTAGGAGTAGTGAAGCACGTGCGGAAATTGTCGGAGGAGTTGCTGAGAAGTGGTTGGAATATAGACGACGTCGTATACTCGTTCAGTGACCATGAAGAGTATGATAGCGGGAGTGGGATCCTTGAAGATAGAGAGGATTGGTTAGAGCTTCCCTGTTATTCGTTAAATTTGTTTGATGCCGTGATTTCATGCAWCTGATTAGCAAATCATTGATACTTTTTGTCAAATAATGTTTCGTGTTTTGGTGGGATTAGAGCACACAWTTTTGTACATTTTCTACGATGATACTACGTAATTAGTAATTACTTACCAAAAAGTTCAAAGGACCCACTTTTGGTGACGTAGGCGTCAAGCTAAGGTTTGATAGAATCTTTATGAGTACGTAGTGCTAGTTCACAATTTACTCAAAGGCAGTTGGCATTATTTATTGGCAAGTAGATATCTTAGAATCATTGCAATTTGCACATTTGCAATATTGCTTCATACCTCTCAATCTTCATGAAATGTAAAACAAACATGGAGTACTTCTTTTGTTTAAATATAATTATCCATTTTCTATGGAACTATACATATAGTTTCATTAGTTTGTAAGTTTGTTGTGCATATCCTATTTAGGATCAAGTTTGTTGTGGGTTGTTTTGTATGTACTGTATTGTGTATATATCATTGATAATTTACATCTTTGATTGTGATTGAAATATTCAATGATTGTCAAATTAAAAGCATGGATTATTATCTCAATTTTTATCTTGTTAAATTGTAATTAACAACAACAAAATTGTCAATTTTAAGACTTTACCTTTCTAGACTTGTAGTTTTACATTATAATATAAAGTGTGTTGATGGTCTATTTACATGGTTTGAATTTAATTATATAAGACATTAGTTTTATGGTTATGTTGAATATGCCTTTCCAATATCAAATTAGGCTAAAACAATTTAACCGACGTTGAGAAAGTAAAATTTTGTAATATGACTTTATATTTAGTTTAACTTGTCGCTTCTAACATTTTATATTTTCTATTGTGACTTGTAAACTCGAAGTTTTTATGATATGATCAACTTGTTGGGTAGATGTGTATTTAGGACCTAAAATGAAATAAATATATATATACAAAACACTACCTTTCTTGTTCTAAGCTAGTTTCTCTTTTGTTTGGGGCTTAGAGCATTTACAACAATGAGGAAAAACTTCCTCAATTTGATAAAGTGGAGCAAAAGAGGAAAAAAAAAAAGCCATGTACAACAAAGAGGAAATAATCCTCAAAAAAGAGGAGATTCAATTTCGCTGATCCTTCGAGGAAGATAAAGTAGCACAGTAACCAAGYGGGCCCCACGTGCTGGGCTGGCGAAATAATTTTWTTGCTTTCCCACGCCCCAAAACAACGCGTTTTGGGGTTGGTCTGAGTTGACTCACATCCAAAACGCGGCGTTTTGGGTGTGGAGAAAGCAAAAAAAAATGACAGATAGGATTGGTTGGCGCGTGAGGCCAGCCAATCGTAGCGCGCCACGCGTGTAGTTGCATGCTCCCAGCCAATCAGAAATTAACTGATTAATCCCAACTGCTATATTCTTCTAACTACATTTTCTGCTATAAAAAAAATTTAAAAAATACCAACGGTCATATTTTTTCCTCCTCTATAAATAGACACTCATTTTGCTATATTTTGACACACTTTGAAAAATCACAAAAATTAATTGTCTTCTTATTTTCCACTTATTTTCCTACAACAAAATCCTCCAATTTTAAGGTAAGTCACTTAACTTAACTAATTAATTTTTTTCTGAAATTATATAATTATTTGTAATTATTAATTTATTGTTACTGATAGTCTTTTTCATGTTTGTTTAAGTTGTTGAAACTGTTGGTTGTAGTCATTTTTTCGTTAATGGTTAACTTTTTTTTAAAAAAAAATTATGAACTTGAATTTTCTGAAATTTAATAGCAAATAATAACTAAAACGTGATTTGATTGAACACATTTGACAACACTACCATCACCACGTTGATTGCAGTGTTAATTTCCATAGTACTCTGTAATCTTTTTCAGCATAATATGTGTTTTTTAAAATTTTAGTCGTATTTAGGAAATCTATGCTTTCAATAACGTTGGTGGGTGGTGTTCTTGTATTTTTGTTGTACTTAATAAAAATCATTAATTTATTAATGAAAATAAGTATAACGTACTTCGTAAAATAATTTATTTTATTGCCAAACTATTTTTAATCTTATCAACTAATCGTGATTAATTAATTACAAAAATTAAAACTTAAGTATGTTAAATTTGCATAGACATATTATATAACTTAAGTATAAAATAGGATGGGGAAAAAAATAAAAGATGATCGTTGAAATATGATAGGTATAGGAAAAGTAGGAGAGGAATAGTAGACAATTTTTTTATGGTTTGTATAGGAAAAGTTAAGTTGGGGAAAAAATGGGTTGGAAGAGAAGAGAAATGTCTATGCAGGCAAACTGCTACATAGATTGATGCCAGCAGAGGGCATTTTGGTCTTTCTTCGGGTGGGTCCCACGTAGCCTGCTGTCAGTTTTTTTTTTTTTTTGCATAATCACACTAGATTTATTTATTTTTTGCAAATCACAAGGATATTCTTAAATGAATCACGGATTGACAATACACGCAGATTGGTGATGAAACCTAGATATGCTAAAATGAATCTAGGATATGAAAACATCCACTATGTTTTTGCAAATCACAAAGATATGCTTAAATGAATCAAGGATATGATAAAATCACACTAGATAAGTGAAAGTTGAACAAACATATGTTAAAATGAATCGAGGATTATAACATAATCACACTATGATTTGTTCAAAAAAAAATAAATTGTAAACAGCCGCTGCAGCAGACGTGCATAGTCTGCTGCACCTATCATGGCTCGAAGAGAGAGTAGTGAGGAATTTTTTTTCGTCAACTATTGGGCAATGCTCTTGACCCTCTTTAGCACCCAAAAAAACACTTACAATTTGTTACCCCATTAGTTTTATAAAATGATTCAAGACTGAATTAAGTCTTCAAACGTCAAGAATAGTCCTAGAGCAAGATTATTGGAGTGTCTTGACAAATCTTGATTAAAGACTCTTGTGATCTCAACCAATAATGTTCTCAAGATTCTATGGAGTCTTGAGTTGAGTTTGGATTTCAAGACTCAAACTCAAGACTCTTGTTGACACTTGTCCATTTATTGATTGCAGTCTTTTTACTTTTTTTTTAAAAAATATGAAATTTGACATTTAAAAGAATAAAGAGATCTTGTTGGAGTCTTGGAAAAAGTATGAAAATTAGAGAGTCTTTATGTGACGCTCTGAAGAAAAAAGTTATGTGGAAAGCCGATGGCAGAGTTTGGAGGGAGTCTTGAGTCTTCAATATCTTTGCCCTTATCACGACTAGACATCTCCAACATAGTCAAAAATTTGCATGTTTTTTTAAGAAAAGACAAGTAAATTTAAATTAATATTATATCATAGAAAATGTGGAAACAAACATCTCGTTAAAAAAAATGGTGGAAACAAACATCTCGTAAGAAAAATGGAAAACAAACATCCACTTTATACTAAGTTAAACTTGTAACTTCCCTAAGTTGGTTCTTGGATATCTTATGAAATTAATCCCAATTCTAAGTTTTCAACAACAATAAATAAAAAAGAAAATCTGTTGGAGATTTTTTTAATAATATGATGACATGTGACAACGTATACGAAGAATCATAAGTATGATGTGTAAAATATTAGTTTTTTTTTACGGGAGGAAATTTATTCAAATAAAAGCTCTCTCGACATCGACATCGAAATTGGAACATAATTCATAAAGATCTAATAAAACAGAAATAAAGACTATAACCATAACCCCTAAAACTGCTTCTATTCACGCTCCTTCTTCACAAATGTGATTCCATACTTGGACYCATTTGAACAAATTAATGTCGATGCATCTTTCACAAATTCCATCACCAACGGTGCTGTATACATTATGGTATAAGCAGTTGTACTATAGATCAGATCTTCATGCGTCAGATTCATCTTTCAGGACACTAAACTACGACACAACAAAACAAAAACAAAAGAAAAAACCCCAAAAGGGCACAAAACCCTAACACAAAAGACGTTACCAAACAAATAGGAGAAACTAAAGCAAAACATAAACAAACACAAAAACCAGTAAAAAAAAATGAAAAGCCCTCCCCACTCAATCAGGCCTCCACCACGGGAACTCCAACCACCGACGCCGACTTCCGCTTGAACCACGATCCTCACGCCGCAACCGATAAACCTTTAGCCCAAATAACAAATGAACCAACCAAGGCCCCATAGCGAGCAAACCAGTCCAATCACACTAGAAGATCGGCCCCCAGAGGCCAAGAAACAGCGTACTTGTAATAAATTTGAATTTAAAATTTAATAATTAATGTAGGTACTTGTAATTTTATCTTTAAGTGTGATTTTTTTTTAAAAAAAATAATGTGTTACTGAAATCATTTATGCGACATGAGCTTAACGCATAGAAATGATAATAAACCAATTAACATTAACCTCTTTACAAGCAGAAATCCCAGACCGATAACAAACATCAAGAAGGATATCATGAACAACATTATGACGAAGCTTGATACCCACCAACCCTGCGCAAGACATGACATGAACCCTGAAGATATCTCCATCAAAAACCCGTGAGCAAGCAGAGCAYGACGTCGAAACGAAGAAYAGAGGAACACCCAACTATTAACAAAGAACCGAACGATAAGTCTTACCGTTCGTAGTCTGACCCAAGCCCARAATCGGGCCCATACGAAGCCATGCAKAGGTATGATCACCCTGTTGGGACTTCCACAAGGCAACCTGATGAGTAGAGAATCAGAAAGTGGATTCTGCAGAAGCAGTAACCTTTGTGAATACAAATCTTCCAATTTATGTAATCTTTTTTTATTATTATTATAGATAAATAGATTATTAATTGTTACATTAATAGGGGTGTCTGTTCGGACTTTGGATTGGACTTAAGCTTAGTCCAATCCAANACTTTGGATTGGACTTAAGCTTAGTCCAATCCAATCTAAAATAAATTTGGACTTCCACTTTGTTGGTACCATCCAAACGAATCTAATTCAATTGTTTATTTTTTTTTTTTTGAATTTTTCGAATTCCCAGAATTGTAAAAAGAACTTTGCAGTTCACCCTGAAAAGAAGGATCATTTTCCATTCCAATGAATTTTATTCAAATAATAGAAAATCAGAATAGTTTTTTCTATTTTAGTTTCAAAACATTCGATTATGTATCGAAAGAGTAGTATGAGATGAAGAATATTCCCGATTTTTTATATCAGGAGACCATTTCCAAAAATCGAAATTCTTGATCAATGGAGGAACAATATCACCGGGTAAAGCACTGTTTCGGTGCGGGCCGCGAAATCCGTTTCCAAATTATTTGTATTTTTGTAATTAATTAATTGTTCTAAATTTGTTTTTCCCTTAATCCAAACAAAAACCAAAAAGCCGGTTCGATGGCTCTATATGAATTAGCCGTTTTTGATCCCTCAAGTTTTGGTAGATATGTTTCCGGGTATTCCTTTATCATTTCGTCCCCTTTTTTCTTTGTGAGTTTCGGGAATATCCCCATTAATAGGTCCGAGATTCGCATTTATGGAAAAAAAAAGATTGAACTTAAAATTTTTTCTGGTACGATAAATTGGATCGGATTTTGCAGGTTATGAACTTATAATCTAGAATCTGATGATCGAGTCGATTCCATGATTATAAGTTCATTGTCAAGTTGCAAATAATTAGTTACTAAGATCTGATTATGAATTTTTTTTTCCAAAATTCAAATTTTGCGGAAATCGAACCTGAACTCTAAACTTTCTTTTTTTTATGATTCATTATTTCTATCGAACGAGTTTTATGGAATTATTGAAATATCCGCCGCCGGTTCATATTTCGTCGACCAATCCTTCCCTGAAAAAAAGGAATCAAAGATTATTCTTGTTGATTTTTCTTTTGAATTGTTTAAATCTTTTTGATTTTTTTAAATTCTGAGTTTTTTCTCATCCAATTTTTAAAAATCCGACCGTATTTCTCCAGAGATGAAAGAAAAAATGGGAAATCTTTCTTCATTTTCTAGTCCAAATTCAATCCAAAAATTCATTTACAACAAGAGGAAGAAACTTCCTCAATTTGATAAAGTGAGCAAAAGAGGAAAAAAAGCCATGTACAACAAAGAGGGAAATAATTCCTCAAAAAAAGAGGAGATCTCAATTTCGCTGATCCTTCAGGAAGATAAAGTAGCACAGTAACCAAGTGGGCCCACTGCTGGGGTGCTAGCGAAATAATTTTATTGCTTCCCACCGCCCAAAACAACGCGTTTTGGGGTTGTCTGAGTCGACTCACATCCAAAAACGCGGCGTTTGAGGTTGTGAGAAAGCAAAAAAAATGACAGATAGATTGGTTGGCGCGTGAGGCCAGCCAATCGAGTACGCCACGCGTGTAATTGCATGCTCCCGATCGAGTCCCATCCAATCAGGAATTAAACTGATTAATCCCCAACTGCTATATTTTTTCTAAACTACATTTTTTGTTATAAAAAAATTAAAAAAATACCAACGGTCATATTTTTTCTCCTCTATAAATATAGACACTCATTTTTCTTATATTTAAACACACTTTGAAAAATCACACAAAAATAATTGTCTTTCTTATTCCACTTATTTTCCTACAACAAAATCCTCCAATTTCAAGGGTAAGTCACTTAACTTAACTAATTAATTTTTTTCTGAAATATAATTATTTGTTAATTATTAATTATTGTTATTGATAGTCTTTTCATGTTTGTTTAAGTTGTTGCAAACTGTTGTGTTGTAGTCATTTTTCGTTAATGGTTAACTTTTTTTTTTAAACAAATACGAACTTGAATTTATGATTAATAGCAATAATACATAACTGATTGATATATGACACATTATGACAACACATACCATCACCACGTTGATTGACCAGTGTAATTCCAATAACTCCTAATCTTATATACATCATATGTGTTTATATCATTTTTCTATTTAGAATTTATCGTATTTAGAAATCTATGCTTTCAAATAACGTTGGTGGTGGTGTTCTTTGTATTTTTGATTTACTTAATAAATCATTAATTTATTAATGAAAATAAGTTATAACGTACTTCGTAAAATAATTTATTTTATTGCCAAACTATTTTTAATCTGATCAACTAATCGTGATTAATTAATTACAAAATATTATAACTTAAAGTTATGTTAAATTTGCCATAGGAAACTAATATATCTAACTTAAGTATAAAAATAGGGGATGGGAAAAAAATAAAGATAGATGTGTAAATCATGATAGGGTATAGGAAAACAAGTAGGAGAGAGAATTAGTGAGACAATTTTTTTATCGGTTTTGTTGACAGGAAAAAGTTAATTGGGGAAAAAATGGTTGGTAGAGAGAGGAGAAGAATGGTCTATGCAGCAAACTGCACATAGATTAGCAGCAGAGGGCATTTTGTCTTTTTCGGTGTCCACGTACAGCTTGCTGTTCAGTTTTTTTTTTTTTTTGCAAATCACATCTATGATTTATTTATTTTTTTTGCAAATCCACAGGATATGCTTATAATGAATCACGGATAGACAAATCACACTAAATTGGTGATGATGAACCTCAGGATATGCTAAAAATAAGAACATAGATAGACAAATCACCACTATTGTTTTTGCAAATCACAAAGATATGCTTAAATGAATCAAGATACGATAATCACAGCCAATGTAGTGAGAGCAGATATGTTAAAATGAATCGAGATATACATAATCACACTATGATTGTTAAAAAAAAATAAATTTAGAACGTGCCGTGCAGCGAGCGCAACTGCAAGTGTCTGCCACTGCACCTATCATGGCTCGAAAGAGAGAGTAGTGAGGAATTTTTTTTCGTCACTATTGGCAATGCCTCTTAGACCCTCTTTAGCACACCAAAAAAACACTACAATTGTACCCCATAGTTTTAACATGGTTCAAGATAATAATTAAGTCTATCAAACAGTCAAGAATGGAGTCATAGAGCAACTATACTTGGGTCTAGGTCTTGACAAGAGTCTTGATTAAGACTCTCTTGTGAGTCTCAACCATAATGTTGCTCAAATTCTATGGAGTCTTGAGTTGAGTTTTGATTTTAAGACTCAACTCAAGACTCTTGTTGGGACACTTGTCCATTTTGATGGTCTTTTTTACTTTTTTTTTTTTTAAAAAATATGGAAATTTGACATTTTAAAAAAGTGATAAAGAGAGTCTTGTTGGAGTCTTGGAATAAAGAGTATGAAAATTGTTAGAGAGTCTTGATGTGAGTCTTGAAGAAAGTAAGTATAGTTGGGAAAGCTGATGTGGCAGACAGTTTGGAAGGGATCTTGGTAGCTCCTTGCAATAATCTTGCCCTTAGTCACGACTAGACATCTCCAAATAGTCAAAAAATTTGCATGTTTTTTTTAAGAAAAGGACAAGTAATTAAATAATTATATATGATCATGAAATGTGGAAACAAACATCTCGTTAAAAAAAATGTGGAAACAAACATCTCGTAAAGAAAATGTGAAACAAAACATCACTTTATTACTAATGTTAAACTTGTAACTTCCCTAAGTTTGGTTTATTGGAATCTTTATTGAAAAATTAATCCAATTCTAGTTTTCAAACAATAAATAAAAAAATATTGTTGGGAGATTTTTTAAAATATGATGAATGTACAACTATACGAAGAATTCATAAGTATGATGTGGTAAAATATTGTTTTTTTCTACGGGGGAAGATAATTTATTCAAATAAAGCTCTCTCGACATCGACATCGAATTGGAACATAATTCAAAAGATCTAATAAAACAGAAATAAAGACATAACCATAACCCTAAAACTGCATTCTATTCACGCTCCTTCTTCACAAATGTGTCCATACTTGGACTCATTTGAACAAATTAATGTCGATGCATCTTTCACAAATTTCCATCACCAACGGTGCTGTATACATTATGGTATAAGCGACGTTTATGCTATAGATAGATCTTCATGCGTCAGATTCATCTTTCAGGACAACTAAACTACGACACAACAAAAACAAAAACAAAAGAAAAACCCCAAAAGGCACAAAACCCTAACACAAAAGAGCGTTACCAAAACAAATAGGAGAACTAAAGCAAAACATAACAACACAAAACCAGTAAAAAAAAATGAAAAGCCCTCCCACTCAATCAGGCCTCCACCACGGAACTCCAACACCGACGCCACTTCCGCTTGAACCACGAATCCTCACGCCGCAACCGATAAACCTTAGCCAAATAACAAATGAACCAACAAGCCCCATAGCGAGCAAACCAGTTCAATCACACTAGAAGATCGGCCCCAGAGCCAAAACAGCGTACCTGTAATAAATTTGAATTTAAAAATTTAATATTAATGTAGGTACTTGTAATTTTATCTTTTAAGTGTATTTTTTTTAAAAAATAATGTGTTATTGAAATCATTTATGCGACGTAGCTTAACGCATAGAAATGATAATAAACCAATTAACATTAACCTCTTTATAAGCAGAATCCACAGACCGATAACAGACATCAAGAAGGATACGTATACATGAACAACTTATGACGAAGCTGATAACCACCAACCTGCGCAAAGACATGACATGAACCCTGAAGATATCTCCATCAAAACCCGTGAGCAACAAGCACGACGTCGAAACGAAGAACAGAGGAACACCCAACTATAACAAAGAACAAACCGAACGATACAGTAACTTACAGTTACGTCGTACTGACCCAAAGCCCCACAAATCCGGCCCATACGAAGCCATGCAGAGGTATGATCACCACTGTCTGGGACTTCCAACAAGGCAAACCTGTATGAGTAGAGAATCAGAAAGTGGATCTGCAGAATAGCCACTAACCTTGTGAATACAAATCTTCCCCAATTATTGAATCTTTTTTATTATTATTATAGATAAATAGATTATTAATTGTTACATAATAGGGGTCTGTTCGCGACTTTGGATTGGACTAAGCTTAGTCCAATCCAAACTAAAATTAAATTTGGACTTCATTTTTCAGTCCAAATTCAATCCAAAAATTTAAAGTCAATCCGAACCAATTCAAATGAAAATGTCAAAATCCGAATCCAATCCGATTCAAATCTGAATTAATAATAATTTTTTTCACCTAAGAAAATTCATAAATCCATTAAATAAATATAAAACAACACATAATTAATTAGTTCAACAAAAACCAAGTTCATTACAAATCATAATTCCACCGCCACAAAATCAATAATATCCAAGAAATATGTCTGATCATCATAAACATAATAAACCAAAGCTTCAAACTATAATTTAATCTATTTAGGTTAATATTTTATATTAATTATTTATTAATACGTTAATATTTTAATACACAAACATATATTATAAGTAATTCAGACTATTTGGATTGATTGGACTTTTTGGAACTCAAAACTTTTGAGTCTGAATCCAATTGAAAATCCGAATTTCCAAAAAATACGAGTCAAATCCAATTCAATAAAAATAAATCCAATCCAAATAGCTTATTTGGATTGTGGATGGACTTTGAACTGGAATCCAAATAGTGGACACCCATGTACATAATTCTGTGAAATAATAGGAAATACATCAGCGAGCTACACACGTTATATATTATACTATGATGACAATCCTCGCGACCTACGTACCTAGCAATATATAACCCCTCCTAATCTTTCACACATTGTTCTGATTTTTTAATTATATTATCTTTATTTATTTATTTTAAAAAAAATTCCTTGATTTTGCTGCCTTATTATATATCATGTAGGGAGGATTTACCCATATAGGCGTGTGGGAGCACATCTAGCTCATTTTTCTTCCCGGCTCAAAATGAAGAGGCCTCAAATTCGAAACCTACCTCAATAGACATTAGACACAAAAGCCCATTATCTTCAGTCCTCTAAGCTGGTAATCTGGTTAACTTCGCAAACCTTCATTTCACTTCCCCAGTCTCATTCGCAGCACAAAGTAACATTCAAGAGAGAGAAAAACCGAGAATCAACAATGGCGATGACTCTGACTAAGCTCAGATCCGGCGTTCAATCCGCCGTTCGCGCCGGTCGTTCCTCCGATCTCATCAAGCGTTCCTTTTCTTCTTCCTCTCATCACGATATCGAGTGTAACTCTCTTTCTCTCTGAATCTATTCACGAAACTTTTGATTTTCGATTATTCATCTTTGTTTTTATTAGGTTTCAATTAATTTGGAGATCGTTAGTGCTCGTTTTTGGTTGGACACCTAAATTGATTAGGTTGAATTGGCTGTTGATTTTGATTTTGGTGTTTTTTTTCCGTTGTTGTAGATGAGCAAAGGAGGCATCAAAATGGGAAATTACATATCTCGGAATAGTCTCTTCTCAGCTTTGGCGTCTACTGTCTTTCCAAGGAACATCATCATGGAGAGAAACCAGTATATTTTATTCTCTTCCTTATATCCGCAACTTTTATTGAATGTAAAAC
>SNQN01000153.1:144541-163854 GCA_008642245.1 Bassia scoparia
CTGGAAGCCAGGAATTTTCCGTTGTATATATGCTATTATGCTAAATTTTGCTATGAACAGTTTTCATACTGTATGAAAGTATCTTCTAAATTGAATATTTTGGGTTTTGGAAATGCCTCATAATCTATTAATGTGGTTTAGTAGTATTTCATATTTTCATTGCTGGATTTTGGCGAACTATGTTGATATTTGATGTATTTATGTTTCTTCTTTGTGACGTAGATTTATACTCTAATTAATTAAGGGATAAAGCATTAAACCATGAATTGTCAAAGAAGAGGATCATTACAGTGAGTATTGTGAACAGGAAGAACATAGCAAATATACAGCTCTTAACGTTTTACTCGGGGTACCTCYTTCAGATGAAAATAGTTGGAATTGAGGGTTTCGTAACCAGGTTTTGTTTTTAGGCGTGGGCAAATCTTTCTAGTTGCCAAATTTTTAGGCAGTGCCAGTCGTAGCCATGAATGTGGAAGATTGAAAAGGGAAAAATATTGTGGAAGGTAGTACGAGTAGTTTGAATTGATCAGTACTAAATATGGGTGTTTTTAGTTAGTTTGGCATGGAAGTTCAACGCGTAAAATTTTGGGAAGTACATAGAGAAGAGGATTTAAGGAAAAACACAAAACCTAAACCAAAGAATGAAAAGAAGAGCATCAGTTTTTGCTATGATTGATTGGGGTGTGCGAGGGAGTTGGCAACCTGGAGACCTAGATGCAGGTGGGCGTGTTCAATTGTTGTAAATGAAATTGATGGGAAATTAACAGAAAGGTAAAAAGTTAGTGAAATGACTGAAAAGTCAGAAAGAAAAAAGGGAAGGATCAACTGCTGTAATCTTAACATTTTTAGTTGAAATATGGCAATAAGGTTTTACAGAGCCAAAAGTTGCATGGGGATGCCTTGCAGGTTGCGTTCCCCAAATTGGATTGCTCGTGTAYAGATATAAATATATAATGTTGAATCAGCGGCACAGTTGATCGTATTTAGGAATCACAATAAATAAGAATAAAAAAGAAATAAGCTCTGCAATATTAAGATCACTTGGGAGTAGTGAGAAAGGAGAAACAACTAAGAAGAGAGTGGGAGTTTTACACTTATAGTTTTTATCAAAGGTTGAGCACAGCAGAGAGATGTCCATGAAAATTTAACAACCATGCCAACAGTAATTATCACTAACTAACTATTGTCTAAGAACAAGAACAATCCAGTTGCCCGTTACAAGCTTAAAATTCAGCAACAGTTCCCATTTTTCACTCCATTAAACAGTCATTTTTTTTACTAAGCACTTCTTAATTTTCTTCCTTCTTGAAATTGGTGGGCATAGTTTTACTCAGCGTTATACATTCTTCTTATAGTTCGCTTTTACRGATTGCGGTTTGCCTAAAATGAGTAAAAATTAGCCCAAAATTCCCCAAAATCTTCTTATTTTGGGGGTGTCAAGAGTTTAACATTGGAACTGATTAATACTGTTCACTTTTTCTTCCTTTTTGATCTTTGTTTTATACTTTGTAAATTGTAGTATATTTATTTGTTTACAGGGACACATAAGGATATGGGGATGTGGAAGGAAAACGATAATTATGAATATTTTAGGATACATGTACAAGTGGTGTACGGTAAATCAATCAATCAAAGCCTTAGTCYCATAAGTGGGTTTGTCTAATATGAACTAAAGGTGATTATTTCGGGAGRTCATCCACGAAGATTTTCTTCCTCCACCCTCTAAGATTGGGRGCTTTATCCTCCTGGTTCAAAGCTATCAACATCATATCTTTTCTAACTCCTTTCCACCAAATTCTTTACGGTGTYCAAYAAATCTCACTTTTTCACTCTTTGCATCGGTGCCCCAGGGGTCTCCGTCTTACATGTCCAAACCAACGCAAACAATTTTCTCCTAACTTACTTGTAATG
Organism: Bassia scoparia; assembly: GCA_008642245.1. NCBI lineage: Eukaryota > Viridiplantae > Streptophyta > Magnoliopsida > Caryophyllales > Amaranthaceae > Bassia > Bassia scoparia. Next base: position 146,453 of record SNQN01000153.1, read on the forward strand.
TCCGCAACACCAACTTTTCTATGGATAACTTCATTTCTGATTCTATCTCGTAGATTGTTCCCCCACATCCATGTCAACATCCGCATCACTATATCCCCTACCTTTTGAATGTCTCCTTTTTAGAAGCCTAACATTATGTACTATGTMGCTACAATGCTCTTGTAGAATTTTCCTTTCAACTCWAAATGGATGCATCGATTGCAACACTCCTATGACAACTCTCCATTTAAGCCACCCTAATTAGTTACATTTTAGTAAATGTCACCTATGTTACTTGGACTCTGCATGAAGTACACTCAAATTAGACATGGTGTCCAAGCATGGGAATCGTCCATTTTCTTAAAAGTAGCGTTTTAGTTAAAAAAATGAAGTGTCAAGTATTAGTGACTGACACGATAGTGTCCCACGAACACGTGAGGTAAATGATAGAGTTTGAGTAACATAGAATATCACCATTCTTTTGGATGATTGATCAAGATATTTAAAGCACTAACTCATGGCTTGATTTTTCCGTCCAATCTCACTACACCGTCATTTGTCCGATGTGTCATGTGTGACCCAAAACGACATTTCAAATACCCGATCTAACTCCAAGTTAGCTTTAATCCTTTAATTTCCAACCTTTGTCTCCATTGCTCCAATTTGGCACTAAATTTTATTTTATAGAACTATATTGCGATTAAGGCTTGATTGATTGATTGATGTGCCAAAAAAATCATTCTGTGTGACACAATAGAAAATAGAGTGAAAGGCATGAAAATGTAAAAATTAATTAATGCACAACAATTTTAAGAGGCTAGAAAAATAATGGTGATGTTTTATGGTAGAAAAAAATGTAAAATGTACTTATTGTATAATGTTGGAAAGATGATATTCTTTGTTTAAGTGTGTGATTATATATGCGTTCTATTCAATAAACAAAAATGACATTAGCCTTGGAACACGCATATGATTTAGATTTAATCAGGTCTATCTCAATCCATTTGTTGTGATTTATTACGCTGTTGAACTCTAGAGTTTACTCAATATTGTCATTTCTAATCATGTTATTGAATGTTTTTGCAGCAATACCCCTACATGCACATTCGCAACAAAGAGTTCCCATGGGTATGCTTTTACCTACTCCGTTTTTATTTTCTTTATTTAACTTGTAATGAATCACTATTAGTAGGACACAGTAAGTATAAGGTATAAATAGTAGCAAGTAGAGAGAGTATAGGTATGTCAAATGTTTATATAATTGGAGTGTAAACTCTTTGGAGAGTTGTGAGCCTCTCGAATGCTCACTTGTGAGATATCAAGCCTCTCAAAGCTTGATAACTATCTTAGTAAGTGTAATTTCATATGATCTTTATATTATTTCATCCTTAGCTAATTTATTATTAATTAGTCGAGAAATTCTTAATTTCACCCAATATAATCTACCGAAAATGTCCGCCATGTCAGTTTTTATCACACATCCTTGTTCCATTCCTTCTCTCAAGTTTGTTTGGTTTACTAAGATGCTTGTGAGTTTCTTGTCAAGAAAAAATGCTTGTGAGTTAATGAGAAAAACATGATAGGAGGAAAGAAAAAGAATATTACCCTGTTGAAGTTCTTCTCATTTTGACGTTTGCCAATGCTTTTTTGACCTTAAGTATCTTCAATTACATTTTATTAAAAATATAATGATGAATACTTTTTTGGGGTCTTAATGAATCACAAGGGGTGTCTATGACAAATGGGGGAGGTTGGTTCAAACATGTGACTCGTGTACATAAATTGTTAGATTTATCCAATAGGCACAAGACGTCATTGATAACAATTGTATATTAAATATAGTACTTATTAGAGAATTAAACAACATCCCATATGAATATGTTATGTCTTTAGAGTATACACTTATATACAATTAGAATAATTAGAAGGTTCTTTCACTACATGAAACTTTTCCCAGTTTCAAATGAGAAAAAAAAGGAAACAAAACGGAGTATAAAAAAAGGAGACCTTGTCAAACTATATGGGAGATTATTTGTTGGTTGTGATCGATTAGGGAGTGAGGCATCTTTAAAGAAACCCGTTTGTCTAAATCATTAATTCTGCTCTTTGAATGGCACATCTTTTGCCCTAGTAACTATCCTTTTGTGTGTCTCTCCTTATCATACTTCAGAGTTCATGCATAATCATGAGGCACTGGCGACAATCTCCAAACCAGACATACCGAACCCCATTTCGCATTCTCTCACCAATACTTTTCCTGCATCCAATCCACTCTCTCTATTAATTATTCTCAAATTTCAAGCATATATTTGTTGGACTCTAACCTTGCTAACCACTCATCTTTTGGAATTTTGGTATTCTGGTTTGTATGGAGGTGGTTTTCTCCCCAATTTTTGGACATTGTTTTGTAAATAATACRGAGTACTACTTTGATCCAGTAATTGTCATCAGGTTACTCTACCACAAGCTTTGATGTACATGGACATGAATTAATTCGACAAAAATGACCCTTCTTCCTAAAAGCTGAGGGCCTTTCATTATTTCATAACCTCTTTGACTGAGGATAAGGAATGAGAACTTGTGCCCCTTCCTTTCGCTTCCCTTCCTTTCCATCCATTTTTTTTTCTATTTAAACATAGGGTGCAGAGGAACTGAGGAAGCTTGTGGGTAAGTTCAGGTTAGTTTGTAGAGCTTATGGCTGATATGTGTTATTGCCTAGATACAGAGATAGAGATTTTTAGCTTAAAAGAAGGATGGTATGATACAGATAGTAATGGTATCTGTTTCAAAACTCATGGCTGCATAATGAGAGTAGTTTGAACTTTCTTTAGGGTTCATATATAATTTCAAAGATTCTGTTCACAAGATATTTAAATACTTTACATATTAACAGGCTTTTATCTTTAATCTTGAAAAATTTCTAATCTTTTGATGGAAATCCCCTTTAGAATCGAAATAAGAACACATAGGTAGGTAATTCGTTTTTTTGGGTTTAATGAAGTAGGTAATTCACAATCTAGCTTCCAGCAGTTATGTGTTAGGGTTTTATGAGGTTTGACCTCGGTTTACCGCTAAATCTACTAGGAACTTATGATTCAAATTTCCGGTGGTCATGTGTTAGGGCTATTATGATTTTTGCCTTTTAAAGCACTTAAGAAATATTTGAATCATGAAAATAGTTGCTGATATCTTTTCATATCTATACTTCAATAATTTGTTGTACTAAGAAATTTTGGAGCTGAGCACATTGTTAAGATGGTCTCATCCAACTTTTTTTGAGAATTATTTAACTTATTATGACGATTGTCAAAGTTWWAACTTATTATGCATGTAGTGAACTTTATACTACTAGAAATACTTAATTATTCACTTTTACAGCAGTTGTGATCAGAATTATTTTTCTCATTCAAACTAATCTGAACCTAAACTAACAAGTGTGATGAATATAACACACTTAAATGATTGACTGGTTTGATTGTTTTCTTATGCTCGAATACTGGTAACAAGCATTTCCAACATTGCCTTTGTGTTTTACAGGTCCTGATGGGCTTTTCGAGCGCAAGAAACATTGATGGCATTGGGTTCTGTTATTATTTCATGTTATTGCCTTGGATCAACTACTTCTTTTGTAGATGGCCTTTTATACTTGTATGTTTTTCCAGTGATCAAGCACTCAGTGTCTATGTCTAGAGAAGCATGGATTTATTGTGGGAGGGTTTTGGTCTTTTGTTTTTGGGTTGCCTTTGGACGGTGTAAGTTACTGAATAAAATGTGATTGACACTTTGATATGCATTCCCTTCTTAATCACAACAGTCTTTTTTGTTTGGATCGGTGCTGCTGGCTTACTACATCGAACATGCTGATGATGTTCTTTCGTGTGCAGTTGGGTTTTGTAATAATGTTAATTCATTACTTATTGTTTGTGCAATGATGTTTTTGTTAACTTGGTATAAATATATACTAGTAATTTATGCATGTGATTGCGTGCAATTTCGAAATATGTTAATAGGTAAAATTGTCGTTAATGTAGGCAAATTGTGTTTAATTCCATACTATGGTAAACTGAGTTTGTTTTCGTTACATGAACTACTCAAAATCTTAAAGCCATTATTGTCGGAAAATGGATATTGATAACATCACAAGAAAATTAGCTCCCACCTAATCTGTTGACAGCCTTGTGAATTAGCTTGATTTTTTTTAATTTTATTTTTAAAAAAAGTGTTTAAATCCTGTATAAAACTTTTAAAACCGATTAGTGATGAATATCACGAGACACCGCATTTCTGGTTTGATGTTAATCTCCAGCAGTCTGTCTGTTTGGTGATGTTCCATAATTCCGTATAGTTGATATTGGGTAGGTCAGCAAGCAAGAAAGCAAAACTTGGGATCAATTGTCAATTGTCAAACAAAGGCAGCAAACATCCATCTTAATCATAAATTCATAATAGTTGATACAATTTGCGAGTTTAATATCTCACGCAACGCTTAAACCCTTATATCGGGCGTGTTCGGCAATGTGTAAGTAGCTTTTAACGGTAGAAGTAGCGAGTAGCGTTGGAAGTAGCGCGCAGCGGATGAAACTAAATTTGTCAATATAAGTKTTCGGCAGCAGTAGCGGTTGTATTTATTTTAGAAAAAAATTAATTACCAAGTAGCTTTTTTTCTAACTTAAACGCTAAAAACTCAAACGTTACTCCTACTAACGTTTAAAAAAAGTAACGTTTAACGCTAAATGCTACTCAAAGAAAGCTTACCTTGTGTCGAACAGAATAAACATTAACGGGTAACTTTTTAATCTAATCAAAATGCTAAAAGCTACCTAAAAAGCTACGCCCGAACACGCCCCATCATCTTCAAAGTTGTCAACTACCATTTGTAGTCTTTCATACTGAGAAAATTGCATGCATAACTGCCACTTCATAATAAATTACGGAGTATTTATTAATAGGGACATAATATAAGTTATGAGAAAAATATTTAAACTAATAAGGTGGTTTGGTATGGTTAACATAAATTCATGAAAAAAAATTTGATTGGATTGAAAAGGGACATACAAGTACTTCCTCAATACTTGCAACAAATGAATTTTATCTCTCACAAATATTCCCATTGATGCATGAGGAAGTATATATTTTGACGATTTTTTTTTTTTTTTTGAGGAAAAAAACCTAAAGATAATTTGTCTAAACGTACTTTGACAAGGTAGCAATTGAGGTGATTTTGTTAACTTTTTTAAAACTGTATTTGTCACCTATAGCTCCATATCAACAATAAAAAATGAAATCGCTATTTGAATTTCTTTCCTACAAATCTACACCAAACCATAAAAAGAAAAAGAAAAGTTATTATAAAACTCGAAATTAACACAAGGAAACACAATGCTATAAAGTAATCTGTGACTCTGTGTAAGTTACACTTACATTGCCAAAAAAACCTGAGCACAATTTAAAATGTGGGATTCATCGCATGTTACACTACATTGCCAAAAAAACTTGTAAAACTGTAATCCTTTTTGTAAATTTCCTAATCAGCAGCATAAAAGCATATGAATCGCTCACCAAGAACCAATTGATATTAAATTCTTATGGAACTAGTACAGGAACGATGCTTACAGTCAACCTATCAACTCATCAATTAACCAGAACATTTATACACTAATACCGCAACAAAGAAAGAGCATCTTACAAACGAAGACTTTCATAGCCCTCACTACAATAACAAAAGTTAAAAAGAAAGCTACTCTTCCTTAAAAGTGGGAACAAAGATGAMAAGTGCCCTTTCAGCTTCTAAWCAGAAACATCACTAGGCAATTGCATCACTATTGTTGCTTGCTTCATTACCACTATCTGGTAGAGTTTCTAAATCAGTTCGATCTTTAACGTCTTGTGCGACTGAAGTATCAGCTTCATGATGGGATTCAACATTAGTTGACTCCTCTTTCTGAGCTTCTGAGTTGTTTGAGGTTTCATTAGATTTTGATGATTCCTCCTGCTGCTGTTGCGGCTTAGTTTCTGAAGTGTAGCTAGAGTCAACATGTCCACTTTTCTTTGAATTTTGAGTGTGCTCAACTCCTGAAACGTTCTCTTTATGCTCATCTGAATTTACTGCTTTGGCAGGTGACTCCTTTTCTTGGGAATTGGAATCATCGGAAGAATTAGTATGATCATGCTGGTTTGATTTCGCTGTTTCATTTGCTCCAGAAGAATTTTCCGAGGTAACTCTCTCTGGATTCTCCCCATTTGCACCCTCATGACCAGAAGTATCAGAATAGCCACCATTACCATCTGCTGAAGAGCCTCCAGCTTCGGCATTGTTCGTATCCTCGGATTTAGACCCTGCATCACCTGCTTCAGTTTTCTCGGCTTTCTCTGATACAGCTTCCTGCAGATTGGAGTGATTGTCCTCTTTTATGTTTGTGCTTTCAGCTGCGTCATTTGGATTCTGTGTAGCAAATGTTTCATCACTAAAGGTCGTGGCATTTGCCTGTTTGTCGTCAATAGACTCTGTAGTTTCAGTGAGGATATGTTTATGTTCAGCATTCGAAGACTCCTGCTTCTCATCAGTCTGATTATTTTTCACAGCTTCTTCAGTTTTTTCTTTCTGTTCAGAAGTAATTTCCTTATTGTCTTCAGTTGAAACTCGGTCATCCTTGTTGATTCCGTCTTGAACCTGGCCATCTGATGAACCTGAATTCTCAATCTTAGAGTCTTCTGCCTTTGTTTCTTCATTCTTCTTTTCACTGCCTCCTCCTGTGGTTTCTTTCTCTTGACCTTCATTCTGAACAACGTTGTTCCCTTTGTTTGATAAGCTYTCATCTTTGGCTCCAATTTCTTTCTCTGCTTCCTTCTCACTCTCTTTCTTCTCCTCCACTTGAGCCCCRTCATTTTCCTTAGCAGCTTCATTTCCACTCTCTTTGYTTTCTTCCTTGTTCTCCTCAGAGTTTTGCACGCCATTTTCAGATTCTTTGCTTTCCTCTTTATTCTTCTCATYGCCATTGTTCTCTTCATTACCCTTTCCCTCATTTCCATTCTCCTTGTTCTCCTCCTTTGCTTCRTTTTCATTCCTCTTGTTCTCTTCCTTAGTTTCATTTTCCATCGCCTTAATCTCTTCGTTTGCTTCATTCTCCTTGTTATCTTCCTTTGCTTCATTCTCATTCTCTTTGTTCTCTTCCTTTGCTTCATTCTCATTCTCCTTGATCTCTTCCTTTGCCTCATTCCCATCCTCCTTGTTCTCTTCCTTTGCCTCATTCTCATTCTCCTTGTTTTCTTCCTTTGCTACATTCTCATTCTCCTTGTTCTCTTCCTTTGCTTCATTGTCACTCTCCTTGTTCACTTCCTTTACTTCATTTTCATTCTCCTTGTTCTCTTCCTTCACTCCATCCTCATTCTCCTTATTCTCTTTATCCCCTTCTGTTCCTTCATTCTCCTTCTCTTTGTCCTCTTCCTTCGCTTCATTTTCCTTCTCTTTGTTCTCTTCCTGCTGCTCCCCCTCACTTTTATTCTCTCCGCTATCTTTCACTTCATTCTCCTTACTCTCTTCTTGCTCCCTCTCTTCATTTCCCTTCTCTTCCTCCTTCACCTCTTCATTCTTCTCACTTTCCTTACCCTCACCTTCTCCTTCTCTGCTCACTTCTGTTTCTTCCTTACCCTCTTCGCTTTGTCCCTCCTCGTTTTGCTTCTCTGTGCTCTCGCCCTTGTCTTCCTCTTCAGGTTTCTCATCCACGATCCYCCCACCCTCATTCTCATCCGGCTTCACATCCTCACTTTCAACTTTCTTCTCCTCATCATCTTGCATATTAATCTTCTCATCGACGTTTGATGTCTCATCCAACTCAGGAAGATCCTTCCTTCCCAACCTCATTCTGTCAAGACCATTTTGCAACGTCTCGGAAACCTTGCTTACATCTCCAAATGTTTTCTCCTTACCATAAGAACGCTGGATTTGGTATATCAGCCARATGCCAACACCCAACAACAGTATCAATTGCAAGGCATGCTTCACCTTTAAACCCTTGTTCGCTCTCAGCCCCCTACTACGAGGCGATAACTTAAACATGATTCTTCCAAGTTATGATGTTACCAATAATATCCTTGTTTCACACCTCTTGTAATCCAAACTTTATCAAAGCGCTCAAATTGTTTCTGTTTGCATAAACATATGCAGAAWATTAACTTTTAAATTACACGAATAAAACAAGACTTAATAATAATCCWTTTTTTTGTCAGATGAAAATCATCAATTACGAATTATTCAGATGCAATCAAATTGGTATAGTGGTAACAAATTGCAGAAATTCAGAGAAAATGGCGGTTCTGAAATCTTGACCATTACCAAAAGTAATTAAGGTTCAATATTTCCTCAACCACAAACTAAACCTATATTGGAACAATTTAAAAAGGATAATCATTAAATACAGTAGTTAATAATTAAATGCGTCGAAAACAAACCTATTTCAAATCAACATTGGACATATAATTCAGCATCAATCAAACATTTTCCCTAACATATTCCCCGACTTTAAAAAAATCAAAATTACAATTAGTTTCCCAAAACAATGTAAATACTACAAAAGATCACATTTTTCTTTTTCTGGGCAATCATCTCAAAGTAAGAAGTGAAATCATCAAATCCAGAAAGCTAAATAATCATCGTACAAAGCGACTAATCATCAAATCAACCTTAATAAGCAAAAAGATCAAAAACTTGGAACATTCTATCGCATATTTACGCAGGAAAATAAAATTGACACGAGAGATCTAAGCTAACCTTGATGAGACAGCATAAGCATGAAGATGAGAAAAACCCAGGTGTTCCAAGAAAGAAGGCAAGTTTTTCAGTATCAAAGTTGGTTTGATGTATGATTCAAAGCAGAAAACGAAAAAGGGGAAGAGTGGAATTTAAAGTAGTAGTGGGTTCGTGAATAATAAGGAAGATTTGAGGGTGCAAATTGAGGGTTTAGAGGGGGAGCAAATGTCGGTGAGTTGGGCAATCGTTTCTGATATGAAAATGAATAAATGGGAGTAAGAATTCAAAAGTGGGTTATCTGAGATTTGGATCTTAAACTAAGTACCTTCTTTTAACACAAACACTTCACCTTTCTTATTTCAAATTGAAAACTACACTTTTCCTTCAACTCTAAACACTCGCTTTCTTTCACATGCATTTGCATTTAACCTTTTTTTTACACTACTCTCCCACAAACTAAAAGGTTCACTTAAGTATCTAGGTTTGAGACTTTTTTTTAAAAAAAAATTACTTGGATTTGATTTTATTATAAATAACTCCTCACTTTTGGAAAAATCATTAGAAATCACTGTTGGAAATAAGCTAGTAATACAAAGAGCAACCTTATCTGAATTGTCGTGGCGTGATAGAATCACTGTCCTAAAGTCGAATTTGCCCCGTACTCGTACACACGGCCTCACGGCAATCGACCCCAGGATTACACGACTCCGGCTTAATGGTGTACTTCAGAAACCGGATTGAGAACTCGATCGAACAATGCCCAAAGAGAAACAAGAGTGTGTGTTTGAATTTTTGTGGAGTAAGTTTTTTCTGTGTATTTTTCTGAAGAGAAGAAGACGCAATATATAGTGGTTGAGGGAATTGGAAGGTCAAAGATTACGAAATAATTGAGGAGATTCGAGGCAAAAAATCGGAAAGAATATTTCGTAATCAATTTGTAATGGAATGAAAATCATTTAAACGTTACATACTGAACAAAGAAAGTTTGACCAAAAATATAGAGGGAGTGTAAAACGGGTCACACCCCACCCCGCGCACGTGTCACGAGCCCGAGCCGGGCCGGACGGCGGCGCGGGGCGCGCGCGTGGGATGCCAAGCCTAGCCACTCACTAGCTTCAAACACTTAGTAACACACTTCCCTTTATAAATAACAAGAAATGGTCTCAATCTTCCTATGTGGGACAAATGAATTCTTTGAGCAATAACAATGGAGTTTAACTCAACATCCCCCACATGATTCAAAGATAAAGAAGAAACGTACAGGAAAATAGTGCATTGGAGGACATAAGTGTTAAGATATCAAGTCTTTGGACTTGAATTGACACCAATGTTTACAAATGTGTTCTACCAGCCATCTTTAGGTGGATATTGCCTTGAACTATCAATGGAGTTCGTATGAACACAATCTGCACATTACACTTTTCTCAAATCGAACAAGTTCCGCACACACATGTATATAAATTTGTCCTACGAATCCTGGTCTTTCATGAACGCTCTAGAGACTCCAAGCCTTAAGAGTCTCATAGGGGTGGACAAATTCCCACTTCATATAGGTAAGTTCATCAAGTTTGTCTCATCACAAACCACCTCATAGGGCTATGAACTTATTAAGAGCTGAAGCTCATCCTTATACAAATAATAAAATACTACATCACTTTTGTTAGGAATGGTTCGTAGTACAACTCGAGTTACATCATGACTTCGTTTGACCCTTTTGAACTTGAATTTAACAATCCAAGTTGGGTATCATCACAACTTACTCATGCATAGGCTTAAACCCATTCCCTGTGCTGACTCCAGCACATTTTTCTACAAAGGCTTTGGTGAAGGATCGCAATATTCCTTTCAGTTTTTACATACTCAAGTGATATCACATTATTTCTGATCAGATTTCTCACAATTCCATGCCTCAACTAATGTGTCTCCTTTCCCGTTGTAGGATCTGTTGTTTGCAACTCCAATTGCAGCTGAGAATCACAATGCATGGAAATGAAGCGTAGGCTTCCCCCACAATGGAATGTCAGTAGCAGTCCTCTTAGCCATTCGCTTCCTACCTGCAATTCTAAAGCAATGAATTCAGATTCCATTGTAGATTTAGCAATACAAGTTTGTTTTGATGATTTCCAAGAAATAGCCCCACAGAAGTGTAAACACATATACCTAAGTAGATGATATTCATCAATTGTCGACACCGACAATTGCATCAACAATATCCTTCTAGAACACTAGTGTTCCTAATAGTGTAGACCCAGTTGATGTCCCCTTTAGTACTCAACAATCTAATCAAAGCACCCCAATGCCATCTATTAGGATTGTGAGTATATCTACTCAATTACTAACAGCATATGCAATGTCTGGTCTAGTATAGTTCATCAAAAACATCACACTTCCAATGATCTTAGCATATTCCTCTTGTGATACACTATTACTTTATTTTCTTCAAATGAACTAGAATCATATGGGGTTTTCACAGGAACACAATTAGATTGATTAAATTTTGCAAGATTTTTCAATGTAATGAGATTGATTTAAAGACAACCCATAAGAAGTTCTAGTAATCTTATGCCAAGTATGACATCAGCCTCTCCTAAGTCCTTCATGTCAAAGCAAGAACTTAGAAAAGCCTTGGTCCTGTTACTATGTCTATATTGGTTCCAAAAATCAGCATATATCCACATATAGACATATGATAACACAACCATATTCATCACTTTTGGAATATACACAAGCATGCAAATATTCACATGAAAACCATCAGAAGTAATAGTTTGATCAAACTTGTCATACCATTTTTGGAGCCTGTTTAGACATATAATGATCTGATCAATTTACACACTTACCTTCCTGTCTGGAACAATACAACCTTCTGGTTGCCTCATGTAAATTTCCTCTTGCAAATCACATCTCAAAAAGCAGTTTTAACATCATTTGATGCAATGAAGTTTATGAATGGAAAGCAAGTGCAATTAAAGCTCTAATAGTAGCTACTTTAGTCACAGGAGAATAGGTATAAAAAAATCTAAACCTTTCTTTTGGTGATTACCACACACCACAAGTCTAGCTTTGTATTTATCAATAGAACCATCAGGTTTAGTTTCTTTTTGAAAACCCATTTACTGCTTAGAGGTTTGCACCCCCTAGGAAGCTGTAAAAATCCATGTGTTATTACTCAATAATTGACTCTAATTCACTGTTAATAGCCTCTAACCAGAAACTAGAATCAACTGAACTCATGGCTTCTTTATAACCAGATCATTCTTCTAAAACAAAAGCACATTACATGTTATCTACACAACCTTCTTCAGTAAGAAAGGCAGTAATAAAATCAGGTCCAAAATAGTCTCAGTTCTGGTCTCTCTTGCTTCTTCTAGGTTCAACAGTTCACTAGAAGAAGCAAGATCAAGTGTTGCGGATGAAATAGTAGTAAAGTATGAGTTAAAGAAGAATTACATCCTTTTTCATTGGGAGGACATGCTCAAAGAACTCAGCATCTCTGGATTTTTGATCGCACCAAAGCCAGATCCGTCTTTGAGTATAAAACCTGTAAGCAGCATGTTAGCAGCATAACCAATAAAAATTCCATCATATGTTTTAGCGTCCAATCTTACGTCTTCTGGATATGCGGGAAGAACACAAGATTTCTCGCAAGACACCCCCACTTTGAGGTATCAAGTTAGGCTTGTAGCCTTTCCACAACTCATATGGATTCTTTTCTAACTTCTTATGAGGAACACGGTTAAGCACATAACAAGCGGTTAGTAAAGCCTCCCCACAATGAGTCAGGCATTCTGAACTAATGAGCATAGCATTCATCATTTCTTTAGAGTCCTGTTCTTTCTCCGTTCAGCTATGCCATTTGTTCAGGGTATAAGGGCGGTGGTCTCGTGTATATCCCATTTTGCTCACAAAGTGCTTAAGAGGTGTCCCATCATATTCCCCACCACGGTCTGATCTAACTCTCTTAATCTTAAGTTCTAACTGATTTTCGACTTCGGCTTATAGATTAAGAACTTTCTTCTGCTTCATCTTTTGAGGCTAAAAGGTATACTTTAGTAAAACGTGAAAAGTCATCTACAAAGGTAATGTAGTACCGTTTCCCCACCTCTACTTACATAGTTCTTAAAGTCACCTAAGTCACTATGAACTAACTAAGTAAAGTGGTAACTATTCACATTTTTGTTAAAAGGTTTTTAGGGTGTTTGGCCTCAACACACACCACAACTTATCAAACTCGTGAACTGAAGTTAGGAATAAACTAAGTTGTTTGAGCTTTTAACGGAGGCTATGTTGACATGTCCCAAACAGAATGCCACAAAGAGACAGACTCAGCAATATAAAAAAACCAGCAGAAAGTTTATTAGCAATTAGACATCAACATCAAGAAACAAAAGCCCCATTAACAGAACCCTTTCCACAAATTCACCATTTTCTGGTGAGTACAAGCTATCAGATTCAAAAGTCAATTTAATCCCTGCTTTGTTGAGCAAGGCTCCAGAAATAAGGTTCCTGCGAATTTCAAGCACATGTAAACATTATGTAAGCAACAGTTTTTCCAGAAGTCAGTTTTAGAGTTACTTTTCCTTTTCCATGGACACTACATGAGCTTGAGTTGCCCATGAATACACAATCTCTTCAGCAACCTGTTCATAAGAATCAAACATTTCTTTGTTAGAACATATGTGCCTAGTGGCACCAGTATCAACAATCCACTCAGTCACATTGGTGACTAAGTTGACCTCAGAAACAACAGCAACAATGACTCATCAGCTTCAGCAAGTTGGCTTGCGCTTGGAACTGCTCCCCTTCGGTTTTCTCCTGGTCCATGCCCTTTTTGACACTCCTTGCAGAATGTCCAAACTCCCACAAGTGAAACATTTGCCATTGAACTGTCTCTTTGGGTGTCTCCTGTCTTTGTTAAACTGTTGTTTCTGGTGCATGGAATGGTTCGACCCTTTCCTTTGTAACCTTGAATTTACCTGCAGACTTAGATTCAACAAGGTTAGCAGTAGAGGAAGAATGTTACGATTTTTCCTTTCAGTTGCAACCTGTCGTTCTTCAATCTTGATATGCGACACCAACTCTTGGAGAGTGAAATCCTTCTGCTTGTGCTTCAGGGAATGGACATAACCTCCCACGAAGGTGGTAACTTGTCAAGAAGGCAGTTGGCTTGAAAGTCTCACAAATCTTCAACCTCAGCAATAATATCAGCACATAAAGTCTCATATTCATGTACTTGATCCAAAACAGATTTGTCATCAGTCATTTTAAAACTTAACCAAGACTACAAGCATATTTCTTAGTCCATAGTCTCAATACCATATTTCAGTTTCAAAGCGTCCCAAATTTCATTAGCATTCTTATACTTACTATAGATCAGATATAAGGTCCAGTCATATAGTGCAACAACATCCCACGACAAGTCTTATTATCCTTATCAAAGTCTCTAATGGAATCATTTGAGCAACATCAACAGTAAGAGCATAATCAACTCCAATCTGACCTAAAAGAATTCTATCTTATCAGACACATCTTATAATTTTTCCATCAAACGGATCCATCTTAGACTATCAGGAATAAAGGATTGCTAAGCGGAACAGCATATGAATACCAGCCATATACAGTATAAAATTCGACTTTAGATTGTTGGAATAAGGCTAGTAATACAAAGAGCAACCTTATCTGAATTGGTCGTGGCGTGATGAGAATCACTTCTAAAGTCGAATTTGCCCGTACTCGTACACAGGCCGGATCAACGGCAATCGACCCCAGGTTACACGACTCCGGCTAATGGTGTACTTCAAAAAACCGGATGAGACTGCGATCGACACAATGCCAAAAAAACAGAGAGTTGTGTTTGATTTTGGTGAGTAGAGTTTTTCTGTGTATTTTTGCTAAGAGGAAAGAAGACGCATTATATAGTGGTTGAGGGAATTGGAAAGGTCAAAATTACGGAATTAATGAGGCAGATTTCGAGGCAAAAAATCCGAAGAGAATATTTCCGTAATAATTTGTAACGGATGAAAATCATTTAAACGTTACAACTGAAAAAAGAAAGTTTGACCAAAAATATAGAGGGAGTGTAAAACGGGTCACACCCGCACCGCCCCGCACCCGCGCACGTGTCACGAGCCGGCCGGACGGCGGCCGGCGCGCGCAGTGGGGATCCAAGCACCCACTCACTAGCTTCAAACACTAGTAACACACTTCCCTTTATAAATACAAGAAAGGTCTCAATTCTCTATGTGGACAAAGAATTCTTTGAACAATAACAATGGAGTTAAACTCCAACAATCACTACCCATCTTGATTTCAGTCGAATGAAATACCAGCCCTCGACTTATGGGCCCACGCAATTTGTCATTTTCCTCTAAAATCTGCGTGTGGGTCCACACATACTTCATTTTCCCTATTTAAAACTCATCGTGGGTCGTCCCACAATATTCTTATCCTTTTCCTTTCTTCCTTCTCTACTATATCGTCTCAACTCCTGCTCCTCACACTTCTTCTTTCTTCCTTCTCACTCCTTTGTTTTCCTAAAAAAATACGCGTATAATGGAGCTCGCAAACTATCAATGAAATCAACTATCCAACTACTCATATTCCCTAAATATATCTAGTATCCATGAAATTGTAGTAGCAAAACCCATAAATTTAATTAGAATCCATTTGGAATCATGAAGGAGATCAGTCAACTTTCAAGCTTCCCATTATTGGTTAAGGTTTTTGGCAACCGTTTTGTGTTTTGAAATTGAATTTTCGGTTTGCAAAGAATTCGAACAAACGCAAGATTTCAAATTATCACATTTGAGCAGCCATTGTTTTATCAAGTTGAACTCCAGCAGCCAAGTGCATTTCAATCAACACGAATAAGAACAGAATCACGAAAATCAAACGAAACTTGAACATGGCTCAAGGTAGGTGTGAAGTTCAGTTTTCGAATCATACATTTTGGAAATTCTGAGATTAGATGAGAAAAATTGACAGACTTATGAGATTAGATTAATGTGGAGAGATTGATGAATCGATGACGATAAAAAATTTAATTATTGATGATCGTTGAATTGTGGTAATGGCTAGGTGTGCTGATGAAATTTTCCAAAAAAAATTTGCAGGAAAAAATTCAAGAAGGAAGGAGAGAAAGAAAATAGAAGAAAATGGAGAATAAAAAAATAAATAAGGGAAATCAGATTATATTGAGAAAATTAAACAAAAATGGGACCACAAGCCGGAAAGTGCAAGGAAATGAATAACATGTGGGCCCCACACACCGGAGGTGGTATTCCAATTAACTGAAAACAAAAGTGGGTAGTTATTTAATAAAATAGAATCCGAGTTGTTTTTTTTTTAAAAAAAAAGTCTCAAATCTGGGTAGTCATGACAATTTTTTTTAATTTTATACGGAGTAGTTTGTGACTTAATGTCAAACTCGACCGCTGTAACGAGATAATGCGATAATTTAAAGCAGTAAGATAGAAGTTGTAATGTTTATGCACGTATTTTTGTTATTTATCTTATTTGTACTATTTCTATTTTGGAAATATATGAAGTTAATTGAATTGTGGTGTAAATAAAGACTAATTTTTTCCATCCGCGCACACTCGGGGTCATCCACTGTAAATTGATTATTAATTTAATTTAAAATTATACACATCCTCGTCACGCAAAAATAGCAACAAGATGATTTTTCAAGATTATTGAGGAAGAGATTTAACCTAGTAAACGATCAACTAGCCTAAATAATTTTACAAATAAACTTATCATCCTATTCTTCATTGTGTTAAATTATTTAGGCTAATTTGATCGTTCAGGAGGTTAAATCTCTTCTCAAAATACGTGAAAGTCAACTATAGCTATTTTGCGTGACGGAGGGAGTAAATATTTTAATTCAAATGAAGTGAGTTTTGTCTTATAATGGGGAAAGTATAAGAGCATACAACCTTGTTATGAAGTTTGATAACATTAATGGAAATAAAAGAGAAGACTAATAGTGTACATTGGAATACTATAGAAAACTGTTTTAAAGTTTTTGAGATAAAATGAGTTAAGGAATTGAAAGAGAATAACATCGTTCGAATACTATATAAATCTAAAAGAATAGAAAAGGGGAATAACAATATGAAAAGGAAAACTAAATAAATTGTTGTAAATATTAAAAAAATAAAATATAAAAAGTCTTACACGTGTCAATCTAGATTCACTATAGATGATATGCACTGGGTGATAAAATGTATATATTCAATGAAAATTGTTAAAAAAAACGGAAAAACAATACAGAAGAAAGGCAAAGAATGAGAATTGTTTATCTATTATATCTGTTTCATGAAGTTAATTGCAATGGAAAACTGATACCATTCACAAACAAACAAGAATTTTTAAATTATGATTGAATATAAAGAAATTTCCTTTTTTTCGTGTCCGATGAGTTTTTCCGTGCCGACACGGGACATGGCGCACTTTGATGAAATGTTCGTGCTTCAAGGGTGTCAAATTGGGGCTAAATAGTTGATGCAACATGTCACCTTAGCGGTATGATCACTTCAAAGGGATCTAGAGCGATACGGACGTTTGAGGGGGAGATCGGTGCGATCAAATGGGAATGAATATGCGCGAGATGACAGATGGAGATAAGGACTTGTGCCAACCAGGTAGCGCTCAGAGTAGTTAGAAAGAATATGAG